>CAUYON010051733.1:0-15795 GCA_963573935.1 Arctocebus calabarensis
AACTAGAAAAACTAGCCAGGTCTTGTGGAGGGCACCTATACTCCAAGCTCCTTGGGAGGCTGAAACAAAAGGATTGCTTGAGCCTAAAAGTTTCAGGTTTCTGTGAGCTATGACACCATGGTACTCTACCCAGGGTGACAGTGAGAGTCTTGTCTTAAAGAAAAAAAAAAAAAAAAATAGGGTGGCACCTGGGACTCAGGGAGTAGTGTGATGGCCCCATATACCAAGGGTGGTGGGTTCAAACATAGCCCCGGCCAAACTGCAACAACAACAACAACAAAAATAACCGGGCGTTGTGGCAGGTGCCTGTAGTCCCAGCTACTCAGGAGGCTGAGGGAAGAGAATCGTCTAAGCCCAAGAGCTGGAGGTTGCTGTGAGCTGTGATGCCATAGCACTCTACCCAGGGTGACAAAGTGAGACTCTGTCTCTTAAAAAAAGAAAAAATTCAACTTTAAGAATACTCTCCATGGAGGAATTAACATTCAAAGCAAATTCCCCAGGGAGTTTTCAGCTTTTCAAAAACTTAGGGGAAAAGGAGAAACGTTACCACTGTTTGCATCGTCAGCAACGCTGTCTCCTGCAGTTGCCTGTCCTGAGTGGGACCTCCATTCTTCTGCACTCAGATTTATGCTTAGATGCCTGACAGCCCAACCTGACAGCCTGCCTGCTTTGAACTTTGCCCTGTCTCGTTATTGTCTTTGGGAGAAAATAGAACATTTGTAGGGGGCAGGAGAAAAATAACACAAGCGACCCTGACCTATGTCATGATGACCTCAAGGACCTTTCATTCCTCATGGACAGAGCTCTGGACACAGTGGGAGCGTCCCTAGAGCCACAATGGATGCTGGACTTTGGTTCTACAAACTGCATAAAAAGGAAAACTGGAAGCAGCCAAAATAGCCCAGTAAACCCCAATGAAAATAAAATCCCACTGGTTTTATCCTTATAGACCTCTCTCTGTTTTTTCTAGCTTTTCAGACCTAGATTAATTGTCCTTCGAAGGTGGTCACATAGCAGATGATGTAGTTGGCGTAAGTTAGGTAGGGGCCATGTTTGTATGAAAAATACAAATCTTTAACTATTAGAATAATATCTAACGCAGACGGAGAGAGACACTTTCGCCACAGGAGGCCGGCTCTAGATCTCTCATTTCACTCTCCAGGGCAGATTCTGACCGAGAGGAATTTGGGCAGAGGCCTGAATGTTATTAAAATTACTTTTTTCTTATTCCTTCTAAATATCTCTCCAGCTGAGCATATATATAGTTGAGTTATGTTATTTGAATGTGACACTCACGACTCTATCAGATGGACGGGGGAAGAGGTTTAACTAAAATAAACCCACAACGGGGCAGGTGTTCTGGGTTGGGAGATGAAGAGACCTCCCCTCCCCCCGGCCCCCATTTACTAAAAGCACAAAACAGAAGGTCCAGAGGAGGCGGTTGGGGCCAACGTTGCTCTGCCCCCACTTGGCCTGAGATTTTGTCTCATGTACTCTTTGGAGAACATGAAGATTTTGCAACATGGAGGAAATTATACAGAACCTCTGGGTGATAAAGACTGAGGGTGGCTGAAATAACTTCCATGTTTGCATTGGGATGGAAGATGAGGCTTGCTTTTCATTTTTCCCAGAGATCAGCCCTTCATCTGATTTTTGGAGGGAGGAGAGTGGGAACCAAGGAGCCCAAGGTGGAGACCTGCCCAGCCAGGGAAGGAGGGCCCACTTTGGTCCCCCGCTGCCAGTTTGCTGTGGGAAGCTCGTAAGGGTGTCTGGTCTCTCATCTGCGCTCTCCATCCCATTTTTCTTATTCTGGAAGCTGGACTTTTGCTGTGCTATGCTTCAGGGAAGGAAGGAGCCTCCTTTTCAATCTTTAAAACTGAACGGAATGGAGAATCTTCAGAGCACAAGAAAAATGTTTGTTAAGAGCCAGGATTCCTGCCTGGAAAGATAGAAAAGGATTTATTATGCTGAGGGTGGGCTTGAGGGGAGGAGGGTGAGATTTGGGTGAGGATCAGTGGGGGCTGGACCTACTGGGCCCAGTGGACAGGACCAGCCATCGCCTCTGGCCTTGTTTATTACCAGGGCAGACAGTCTCCAACAGGGTAGTTTTCCAGGGAGAGTGTTGGGAGGAGCCACTGGGGAATCATCACCACCTGGTGAGTCCCAGCCTGATGGACTCGAGACTCTGCCTACAAGGGCACCTGGATGGACAGATGGACGTGCTGGTCCCAAGTCACCTTTTATAAATTCTCCTGGAAGGTCTTCATCAGCACAGAGTCCCTTTCCTATGCCACAATGATAAAGATGCTATGAAGGTAAATAAAAAATTGCTTTCTTTGCTGTGAAAGGAAAAGAGAAATCCTATCTATTTTCTATTTCCTGAGATTTCTTTTAGAAAACAAATATTTGTGGTACATGTATACCATGGAATATTATGCAGCCTTAAAGAAAGATGGAGACTTTACCTCTTTCATGTTTACATGGATGGAGCTGGAACATATGTTTCTTAGCGAAGTATCTCAAGAATGGAAGAAAAAGTATCCAATGTACTCAGCCCTACTATGAAGCTAATTTATAGCTTTCTTATGAAGGCTATAACCCAATTATAGCCCAAGAATATGGGGAAAGGGGCAAGGAAGGGGAAGGGAGGGGAGAGGATAGGTGGAGGGAGAGTAATTGGTGGGATCACATCTACGGTGCATCTTAGAAGGGTACAGATGAAACTTACTAAATGCAGAATACGAATGTGTTCATACAATAACTAGGAAAGTACAATGAAGGCTATGTCAAACAGTTTGATGAAAATGTTTCAGATTGTATATGAAGCCAGCACATTGTACCCCACAATTGCACTAATGTACACAGCTATGATTTAATAAAAAAAAAGAAAGAAAACAAGTATTTGTAAATTTGTTCCCTCTCTATGGAAGATGTAGCAATCTTTTGAAAAGCTACATCAGCCTCCCTTTGACCTCCTGACATCCCATCTTAGAGACCTTGCAGCCGTGGCTTTAGCATTTGCACATCCCTGCACAGTTGTCACCTTGTGTCTTCTCTCTGGGGGAGTTTGGCCCAGGTGCATGGCTGTCACACTTAGTTTCCTCCCTACACCTTGGGATAAAGACGGCAGTGTGGAATCAGTAGATTGTATCTATCATAGACTAAATGAAAGGGTGAGGTGCCTTTTGTTGCCCTTAAGCCTTTAGGTTTGTTTGTTAATATAGCAACACGTAATCCTTCCTGACTGAATCACACATGTGTGTGTGCGCGCACACACTCAAGTGTGGATGAATTTTACAAAAATGGAGTCATGGGCAATTAATCCTTTTCACTAGCTTTGTTTCCAGGTGAAATATCCCATAGACAGATTTTCTATTTATTGGTGAATTCATTCAAAAATTAATTTACAAAACACTATTGAACAACATCGTTACGGGTGTCAGTGAGATAACAGTAAATAAATAAACTGATGATAATTCCAATTGATCTACAAAGTCATTAGCCTCCGTTCTTATCATCTTGTTTGCAGACTGCTATTAGAAATGTACCTCGCTCAAGATTTTCTTTTTATTCTTAAGCAGGGCGTGGGGAGGAAGCACAGAAATGCCTGGGTGTTAACTAGGATTCCTTCAGGTATGAGATTTACTTTGAGCAGCTATTCAGGTTCATGTTCAGTTAATTTAAAAAGCAAATTCATAAATAAAACACAGCGTCGGATGAGCCTTCCTAGTAACAACGCTTTGAAGGAAATGTCTCTCATAACTGCACATACGTAATCTGATTAAAGAAATGAGATTGCAAATTAGTTACCAGTTATGTGGGTTATTTTTTTTTTTTTAATTCAGTTGCTTTGTGATGAATATAGAATGTTAAAAGTACAGTTTTATCAGCATCTTAAGGTTTTTGGAAGCCCACATAAAACTGCATTGAAGCTTTTTAACTTAGCATTGCAAATAGATCCCTGGAGTCTAGGTTGGGATTATTTAACAGAACTGGTGAATTCGGGGTGAAGCTTTACTCCTCCGCCTCAAAAGAGGAGAGTTTTTTTTTTAATGTTTTTTCTTTAGTTTTCATTTTTTGTTTTTGACTTTTTTAATCGAAGAAAAGCATCTGCTCAGCTCAGAGCAGGCATTATTAAATCCAGCGGAACATTATATGGGTGCAATGAAGTTGAGGATTCATGGGTGGATAGGTGGGAGCAAGTATCCTGATCTGTAAAGGTTGAAGAAAAACAGAATATATTAACAAATGATAAAAATAAGAATAAAAGGCCGTAGAAGGATTTTGTGTCCCTGGTGTTTCTGCTTTTGTTTTGGTTTGATTTATTCAAGAACCTATGCATATTGGTAAATCTAGAGGTCCTTACAGACCAGGCCATTTATAACGAGCTTCTAATAATGACTCTTGACAGTGTCTCCAAGTGACCTCGTGCACACAGTCTTGGAGACACGTTCAGAGTATTGGGGGCAGTTCACCATGAAACATAAACCTGTGTCTTAAGACCAATGTCTACATAAATTAATATCTTAGATAAATGTACAATAATGCACACGAATCTTGTGTTGCAGTGTGCATATGTGAGAATGCATTGAAAAATTAGGTTGATCTCATTCTCTATCCCAGTGGTCCTGGTGTACTTGAAAGTTTCTAAAACGTAAACTAACACTGAGCGAAGCAGCAGCCCTCACCTAGCAAACACAATGTGAACACCTCACACCCTCTGTATACATACTCCCATCTCCCATTTCGGGCACGTAGCTGCCGGTTTCTGCAGAACTGGGGGCTTCCCTAATCTTGTTCTTTATATTCCCAGGAGGGTGGGTCTTGTCACAGCTCAGGTAAGATACCCTTCTTCTATGGTCTTGCTGTCTTGACTTTGTTTACCAAGACATCCAACTTCCTGCAGGTATGAAGCTAAACTTCTTTTTCGTGCGGGCCTGCATGTGAGCCTCTAGCCTCATGTTCACTCTTTCTGGCAGAAGTTGCTGATCAAATCCACTTGTGGTCTGTTGACGGGATACAGCTCACAGCTGCGTTTTATTTGACACACGTGGAGTAATTGTTTTTCATGGGGCATTTCACACGTTCGTGCATTAACTTGAAAAATCCAGATATAGCAATCATCAGGGCAGTATCAATGGCTGATGACAGCTGAGCGGGAGTAGCTGCTATTGACATGAGGGAGTGTCATTCTTGCTAACAACCATAGACTAGGCTGGATCAAAATTATACAACAATGGGGCTGCGCCTGTGGCTTATTGAGTAGGGTGTCAGCCATATATTCCGAAGGTGGTGGGTTCAAACCCGGCCTTGGCCAAACTGAAAAAACAGAAAAATATCTGGGCATTGTGGTGGGCGCCTGTAGCCCCAGCTACTTGGGAGGCTGAGGCAGGAGGTTTGCTTGAGCCCAAGAGTTTGAGGTTGCTGTGAGCTGTGATGCCGTAGCACTCAATCCCAGGGTGGACTCACTCCAGAGACAGACTGTCTTAAAAAAAATAAAAGCAAACCAACAACAAAAACCACAAGTGAGAAGGAATTGTCACACAACAGCCAGATCACTTTACCTTGTATCAGTGTGGGGGCTGTCTGCACCAATCACGTTTAAATCCTCACAGCAGGGCGGCACCTGTGGCTCAGTGAGTAGGGCGCCAGCCCCATATACGAAGGGTGGTGGTTTCAAACCTGGCCCTGGCCCAACTGCAACAACAACAACAAAAAAATAGCCGGGCATTGTGGCAGGCGTCTGTAGTCCCAGCTACTCGGGAGGCTGAGGCAAGAGAATCACCTAAGCCCAGGAGTTGGAGGTTGCTGTGAGCTGTATGATGCCACAGCACTCTACTGAGGGCAATAAAGTGAGACTCTGTCTCTACAAAAAAAGAAAGAAAGAAAGGAAGGAAGGAACGAACGAACGAAGGAAGGAAGGAAGAAAACAAACAAACAAAAAAGTACAATTCTTATTGGGAGGTGCCTGTGGCTCAAAGGAGTAGGGCGCCAGCCCCATATGCCGGAGGTGGTGGGTTCAAACCCAGCCCTGGCCAAAAACTGCAAAAAACAAACAGACAAAATTATACAACAATGTCTGTGTTCCTTCAACATGCTAAAGAAATACATGTAGTTTAATATGTTCTTAAAAAAAAACCTTTGTTCTAAAATAATTATAGAGTCACAGAAAGTGGTACAGAAAGGTCCCATGACTCAGTTTCCCCATGGTTACATCTTCAGTCACTATAGCATAATATCACAGCAAGGACACTGGCATTGGTGTAACGTGTGTGAGCAGTTCTGCCTTTTCGTCCCCTATGAGCACCACATTCGGGGTACAGAAAGGAATCCTCCACACAAAGATCTCCTGGTGTCACTCCATGAGGGGCACACCCACCCTCCTGCTCCCTACCACACCTACCCCCTGGCAGCCACTCCTCTGTCCCTCACCTCTATAGATTTGTCATTTCAAGGTTATATGACCTGTAGGGACTGCCATTTTCACTCAGTATAATGCCCTTGAGATCCACCCAAGTTGCTGTACCAAAACTTCCATCCTTTTTATTGCTAAGTAGAATTTCATGGGAGGGGGAGGAGTTTATTTAGCCACTCACCTGTTGAAGGATATCTGGGCTGTTTTCAGCTTGGAAGAATGTTGTCCAGCCTGCCATCCTGCCCAAGGGTCATGCAGTGATCAGAAACCCACCCAGTTAAGAAACAATGAAGGTGTCAGTGGCTCCCCACAATCCTTGCACACTCATGTGTGCGCCTCAGAAATAATAGTGTGCATCCCAGGCTCACCGACCTAGAGAAAAAAATCTTATTCAAAACCATGTGAATCCACACAAACACCTGTACACAGCTGATGGTGGCTGCTTGGTTTCTAACGCTCAAAATGGAAATCGCGCAGCATCCCTAGTTCTCTGGGGAGTAATGAGGAGGACGGAAGATTTGGAGAAATCAGAGAAGCACCTTTCAAATGAGGCTCTCTCTGCTTTCTGGGATGACAGGCAGCTCACAGGGGGATTTCTTGGACCCGGGAGGCATTTGTGGCTGCATCTGGCATTAAACTATGGCTTTCTAAATGAAGGCTGTTCGTGCTCATGGCCCATTCCCACCCTTTTCTGTGTAACTTACCATAGTCACAGGCTCCAGGGATTAGGCGGGTGCATCTTCAGCTTTATGTACCTGTCTTAGCACCTCTTGGCAATGGAGGCCCTATTTCCTCTCTCGTTTTTAATCTTTTATGTCTGCACTTGTTCACAGCCCCAATTAAAAAGCAAAAAAAGGAAAAGAAAAGAAACCTATTGCATAGTAAGGGCACACTTTAGAGACCCCATAACAAAGGGGAACTAGCCAGACTCTAATGGACCTCAAATTCCCAACTAAAGAATCTAAGATCCATCCCTCTCTGGATTCTCTTCCAGTTCCTTATCCAGAGTAAGATCTTAATCGATATTTGTAATAGTTAATGACGATGGCAAAATCTTAACATTGGAGAGTCCCCAAAGACAGACCCGCCGAAAGAACCACGGATAGAACTCCGGGAGTTTGAAAATCTGCTTAGTTCCTCCCATTGTTAACCAGACTCCGGCAAAGGTTTAAATCTGGATCCTTGCAGAAGGAAGGACAGCGAGAGAATGGTCTAATTAAAGAAATAAACAAGCATGTTTCTCCTTCTGCTGGAGACAATGGCGAGCAAAAGACAAACAGCACACCATGCCAGTCATGGTTTATTTCCCCAAAGCAGGACTTTGCTTTCAGGGCCTCGCCTGTCAAAAATAGATTCCCATTTACAAGTACTTGACTGTCAATAAAAATCCATTTTCAGCATGCATTTGCCTCTCTCCCGACTCCACACGTGGGTTCTAAAGAGAAAAGAATGTCCTACTTAAAAATAGCAGCCTCTGCCTCTATTTTTTCCTGCTCCTGCCCTGCCTCGTTTTCTGTTTCCAGACGTTTGTGTTCTCCATGAGCGGACCTGTCCTTCTGGCATGGGGAGGGAGCTTCCAGGCTCCACACAAGGTGCTGGAAGTAAAAAAAAAAATGTTTTGGACACTTTGGATGCTGCGAGCAGCAAGAAAGCCCAACATGACATGATTTATGAGAAGTCTCGGCCTGTAAGTGGGACAAACCCACCCACGATGTCCACGGCCAAGAACAGATGCAAGAAAGAGAGCTAAGAGGCAAGAAGGGAGGACAGGAATGCTTTCGTTTCCTTCAGAGCACAAGTGACGTCGCATCGTGAGAGTTTCACAGATTGTTGAATCTGTTCAGAGGCGGCATTGAGTCTTCAGTCTGCTTTGAAGGTGACATACAGCAGGTGGAGGGTCCTTTTCCCTTCGGGTTTTGTGTGACCAGCCCTGAGCTCTGGAATGTTCATCCCTCACTCAGCACATCCTGCACATAAAATTCAATATTTGCCAAATGATTCAAAGTCTCAGATTTGCCTTGGGGAGCCTGATGTGGTCACATGGATTTTCAATGAGCTCTTGACCTCGTCAGGCGCCTGTGTCTGGCCCTCCCAGGAGGAGGCAGAAAGTCTGTGACCTCTTAGATCTGGGAAACTGCTTGGAATCTTTTCTGACTTGTCTTTGCAAAATCAGCCTATATTATTTCTAAATTTTAAGGAGTATAGAGTATATGCAAGAAAAGACTATTTAAGCAAGAATTATAGAAGTCATATATGTGTTTTTTGGGAGGGAGAATTTACAAAATGTATATTGGGATTGGGTCTCTTGGTTTTAAGAAATGGGAACTGTTAAGAACATCAGTCTTCATTTGGTCTCAGACTGGTTTTTCCCTGTCAAGATCCTTGACTCTGTTCTTATTTTGGTGGGTTCATTTTTCCCCTCCATCCCTCCCTTAAAATTATCCTTAAAAGCTTCAGGACTACAGTCTCAGCAAATCCAGAATGTGTGGTTTCAATTTTTTTTCCCTCACTTCTTATCAGTTTCACCAAAGCCTTGGAATCCAGTTTCCTTGGCTATAATTGAGACCTGTGCTTGAGCGCCTCCTGAGCCTGGGGAGTGAAATGCTCTGATGGGTCACACGGCTCGTAGGGCTGACACAGGCAGACTGGGGTGTGGATGGCCCGGTGGGGGCTGCAGGCCTGTCTCACTGTGTGTGCTGAGGAACGTGCACTTGGACAGTCAGCGGGGCTCACAAACACATACAGAAACAAACATAAAAGCTAACAAGACAGCCTCTACTCTCAGGAAAAAAATCTTTTAGGGAATGTGGCAAAAGTGCAGGGCTGTTTGTGAGAAGAAGCATCCCAAGAGGGGCTAAATGATGTCAGGGCACGTTTCAGCTAGAACCATTTCAAAAGCAGGTAATATAATACTCTCAAAATCAGGTAATATAATACTCTGATCCACTAGGGCCACCACCAGATGGCTTGAGGACCCAACCGGGTCATTGAAGACCCAGAATATTTCCATCATTTTGCTGAATCATCCCATCACCTTGCTGTTTTCACCCGGGGTGTCTGTGCTGCACATCTTCACCTCGCAGCTCAGAGTCACCTGGGGGTGCAGATGGCTGGCACAGATCACAAGTTTCCAGCCTAAAATAGTTTACAAATTTCTTGTCATCTCAACCAGTTGTCCCTGTTCAATGGGGATCCTATCTGAATGTCATACTTTCGCATCTGTAAAGTCAACAGTACACATAGCTCATTTCTCAACTGATTTCAAAGTCCTATTCAGTGCTAATTCCTTGCTCCTATTATCTCCTACAAATAGTCTCAGCAGGGACTTTTCTGTGTTACCTGCCCTAGGTCCTGTGAAAACTGACATAGTTTATGTGCCCTGGATAATTCACATTGAACTGGTCTAGCACGGTGGTCACAACCCACAGGAACTGTATTAAAGGGTCACGGCATTAGGAAGGTTGAGAACCACTGGTCTAGTACATAATAAGTGCTCAATAAAAACAAGATATTGCTACTATTAATCTCAAATCCTTTGTTGTTTTGTTCAATGAATATCAATTATACATCTACTCTATTGCCAGACCTGAAAATAGGAGGAGATGGAAGGTAATTTATTCAGGCTAACACTATCTATCTCAGAGTTTATATCACCCCCAAGGGCGTGGAGAGAAGACTCAGAGAGGATGAGGTAAATTCTCCTCTCAAAATCTGCTCAGTCTAAGCACATAGTCTAGACACTCAGAAATTTCTTTTAATAGTATCAGTGCTATAGTTACATGACAATAAATCATTCCTCATTTGTTCTGTTTCTAATTGGAGACAAACCTAATGTATTGTGGTGAGAACAAGAATTGAGCTATACTATCCTGCTGTATGCTGCCACCAGGTGGCAGTCCATGCCTTCCTCATAGAGTCTACACAACCAGCCCTCCTCAGTATTAATGATTCTTTTATTATTAGGAATATAGATCGTATTTATTAGTAACATTAGAAATAGTAGGAATTGTTTACTGAAGTATGTCTGTCATAGATGGTTTTGGCACATTTCCTTCCTTCCTTCCTTCCTTCCTTCTCTACCTCTTGCATCCATTGTTTCTTCTTCCTCCTTTCTTCCTTTGCTCCCTCCTCATGTTACAATATGCTTTCCCTCTTTCTTCTTTGCTTTGCTGTGCATCTCTTCAAAGCCAGATGGAATTCCTTTCTTCACAGTTTCCCCCTTTTTCTGTTTCCTCTTTGAGTTGCACGAACAAATAATTTCTTTTAAGTTGATATTCTGCCTACTTGGATGTCAACTCTGGAACATATTTTTCTACTTGTAAAATGTCTTATTTTAACTATCTAGGTATATAGACAATAAATGTTACTTGGCATGAATAATTAATCATTTCTTAAAAGAGAGCTCATCTGGTTTATTGCATCAATCCTGAATTCCGACAGCCTAGTGTCTTTACACAGGAACATCCTTCTTTTTTTTTATATATTTTCCTTCATCCCATCACAGTAGTTGCTTAAAGTCTAGCTTTTTTTGTTGTTTATTTGTAGAGACAGAGTCTCACTTTATCGCCCTCAGTAGAGTGCTGTGGTGTCACACAGCTCACAGCAACCTCCAACTCCTGGGCTTAGGCGATTCTCTTACCTCAGCCTCTTGAGTAGTTAGGACTACAGGTGCCCACCACAATGCCCAGTTACTATTTTGTTGCAATTTGGCTGGGGCTGGGTTTGAACCTGCCACCCTTCGTATATGAGGCTGGTGCCCTACTCACTGAGCCACAGGCACCGCCCTAAAGTCTAGCTCTTTATGAGAAATTGTATTCACGAATGTGTCCCCCTCCATATCTTCTACCTGGTTAATGAGGCTGCTCTTACAGTGTCTATTAGGGAGAACATTGGATTTGTGTCTTTTCTCCAAAACAAACTAGAAGTGGATTCATAGATGCTTGGTTTATGCCATGAACTATAGTAAGAAGGAGATGAAGTCTTGGAGATGAAAAGGACCTGACCTGGTCCTTACTATAGAAGACGCTCACTCACATTACTGTGGAGATATTAATAAATGCAGAGGTACGTCAGGATTGAACAGTGTGAGGGGGACAGGATGGAATTTGCTTGACACAATGTGGGAGGACAGAAGCCCTCAGCCAGGCCTTGGTGGAGGTGTCTGGGCAGAAGACAACTAAACTGAATCTTCAGAGACAGATCAGGTGAAGGGGAGTGACTGGGGCTGGGGCTGGGGTAGAGTGAATGACCCAAGGCAGCCCATACAGGAAGCCCTGTAACCCAAGCTCCTAGACACAGGACTTAACGCAGAATCTCTCATGAGGCCCATGCACTGCACCTGCCACGTCCCTGGCTAGAGATTGCAATAGTGTGCAAGATGAAACCACTGCAAGCAACTGGGTGGAGGCCACATCTGACTTCTCTGTCTTATTTGTACAACTTCCTATAAATCTACAATAATTTCAAAAGTTACTTTAATGAAAAATATATAAATAATATTGGCACATATTAGTAAACAGTTGATGCCTAGAATCTTGAGAATGAGACCATGAGGAGTAATTAAGTAGACTGTAGAGAAAAATGGGCCAGATAAACCCATTGTGCACATGGCAGGACCAGGGGTTAGGTAGAACTGGGGAGGAAGCCAGGATGAGCCAGTGGAGGGAGCACAGGCTACACGGTGAGAAAATCCTGTTGTTACTGTCATAAGGGTCCTGTAGCATAGTATTTTAAATTTGAAATATCCAAGGAAAGGGGTGACCTTACCAGTCTTGTATTTTTTTTTTACTTATGAATATACTTAACCAAGGAGATAAAAGATTTCTATAAAGAAAACCACAAATCATTAATGAAAGCATTGATGACACAAACACATGGAAAAACATACCATGCTCATGGACCAGAAGAATTAACATTGTTGAAATGTCCATTCTGCCCAAAGCTATTTACAGATTAAGTGCAATTCCAGTCAAAATACCAATGCCATTTTCCACAGGATTAGAAGAAAACCAAAATCCATTCTAAAATTCATAGGGAATTAAAAAAAAAAGGCTGATAGCTAAAACAATCCTACCCCCAAAACAAAACAAAACACAACAAAAAAATAAAAAACACGTAACAAACAAACAAACAACTCTGGAGGCATCATGTCACCTGACTGACTTCAAATTATATAACAAGGCTAAAATAACCAAAATAGCAGGGTCTTGACATAAAAATAGAGACATAGACCATAGGAACAGAACAGAGAAAGCAGAAATAAAATTGATGTTACTACAACATGAAAGGGAGAGAATGTGTAATGTCTTGCTTGTTTTAACAGGTAGTGGGTGTTTCTATGTAGATATTTCCTGTCTTTTAAAATATTCTTAAAGTCAATGTAGGAAATAATGATAAAATTAATTCATTTCACTGAGTTGAAGTTTTGGGATACACTAAAGTCTAAAATACTAATAGTCCTGTCTGTCCAGGACTTCCCTAGTGTCTGCACTGAAATGCTCCCTTATTGGGTGTCCTTTCTTTTTCCAAGTCCTTGGCAAACTGAGATCGTTAGTCATCATAGGCAGTAATACATTTTTATGATTGTATTTTTCTCTATCCTGTTACATAACATCTGTTAGGACCCCAGAAGACCTAGTCATAATAAATTTAAAAAAATTAACTTTCAATATTTAAGGATATTCAACAATGTTACCAATGATTATTTAAGGGCCTAAGAAAGTATAACTACACCACAGTTGTGAGTACTTTTTATGTACTCAAATCTCCATTTGGACATTAAAGACTAATAACCAAAATTAAGATAAAAGCACCATGAAGAATGACTAGACGAGAAGTCAGTTTCTATCAGGGAATGAGCCATTAGCTTAAGACAGGACTGAAACACATCTACACAATTGATTTTCATCAAGGAGGCCCTGGTCATCTTCACAGGGACATCTCAGTTCCTGGGGAGGTGGAAGAAGAAGTCCCAAGTGCAGATGCCTTTGGAACTGCAGGACAGCGTGAGCTGGAAACTGGGAGGTGCAAGGCCTCCAAGTGGATGTGGCCTGAGTTCAGGACAGGGTGGAATAGTGAGTAGATTAGTTGAATCTAATCGAGGGAAAGCAACTTCGCAGGAAAGTTCAGCCTCACATTGCAGTTAGCTGATGTGAGACTCAAATCAAGGCAGGTGGGTGACAGGAATTCTCTGCAGAATGTAAACTTGGAGCCTCTTTCGCATGGAGAGTCTAGAGGAGTGATCTTCAGCTGGTGCACCCATGCACACAGGTGAGCCATGAGACGATCTTAGGTGTGCTGCAAACATTTTAAAAGATCATTAATTCAATTATTTTTGGAAGAAGTTCAAAACACAATAAGTTTGTTCTTTTAAAAAAAAAAAACTCTTCTTTTTGGATCAACATAATTTAAGTGACAGACGTTTAACTGTAAGTTCAAGTATGCTGTAGGACAAAGAAAAAGGTTGAAAAATACTGCTTTTATAAAAGCCTGAATGAAGCCACCTGGGTGGTGAGAATGCTAGTTCGGGTGTTGGGTGCCTCCAGATCACCTGTTCTGGCCCCAAATTTTGATCAACCAGCACCCTTGATCCACTGAGGAGAAAATCACAATTGTTATGGGGTGATGGACCCAAATTTACTAGAGGGTAAAATTATTTCCTTAGTGAGTCTAGAATCCAGAAAGGATAATAATTAAAGTAGTGATGATAAAGTAAATCATATTAATATTTCTGTATTAAGCGTAGTAATTATTAGGAAGTATTTTGTATATAGAGCATTTCTAATTTCTGTGTTAATTTATCACATGAAGTTAGAGATGAGTCTTGCGATTCCAGCTAGAGCAAGCATTTAGAAATTAATTTTAGATTTACAGTTTGAAGCTGAAAAGTATAAGAGAATTTACCTAAGTATAAACAAGACTGGAATGTTTAGGAGAACTGGAGCATCCTCTGTAAGTTTTATTTGTGAGATTTATTAGGGCTGTTTATGTTTTGGAGCCAGCGCTCCATGTTAATTAGGAGTAGACATTGCTTAAAAAGAAGCCAGACATGCAAAATTTATGAACATATTTTGAGATATTTAAAGGACTATCATTCACTAAATTATTAAAATTTCCTCTTAAAATGGTATTAAAATATTAGATATGTAAGTAGGATATTAAAATTTTCCATTTGAACTTGAAGGCTTTGGTAGTAACCTGGCTTTTGCAATATTTACGTAGTTAAGTCCTTCCACAAGAGTGGAAGGATGCGTGTGACATGTGTTCAGTGCTTCATTAGAATCAGCAGATTAACGACTCCATGCTCACGTGAGAAACACTCATTTACATTCAAGTGTGGGAGGGAAGGGGTTGGGCAATTCCCCCTCCTCCCCCCGTGACTACATTGCATAGGTATTTTGCACACTCCATGTGGGAAGGGCACAACTACAACCTGGACTTTAACCTTACAAAAGCAAACTATGCAACCTAATTTTATGTACCCCCGTGTTAATCTGAAGTTAAAAAAATTAAATAAAAAGAGTGAAAGTGAAATAAATAGCTGTGTTGTTTCTTACCTTGGAGGATACCTTTAAGGGAGCAAAAGCTAGGGATCTGTGCTGGTGAGAGGGGTGGCACACATGGACTTTCTGTGCTGTGTGGCAGGTGTAGGGCGGGGGAGCCTCCACCCTGTCACTGGGTCTGCAGAAATGACACAGCAGAGTGGCTGGTGGGACCCTGGAGGCCAGGACATAGTTCTGAGTGTAAGTTGTGGAGCCTAGTGGGATCTGGGGCCAGTGACACTCAGGGAACTCTAAAACACACACATCCACAAGCCATCCTTTTTCTTCTTCTATTTATTTATTTATTTATTGTCTTTATTATTAAATCATAGCTGTGTACAATAGTGCAATCAAGGGGTACAATGTGATGGTTTCATATACAATCTGAACTATTTTCACCAAACTGATTAACATAGCCTTCCTGGTATTTTCTCAGTTATTATATGAAGACATTTGTATTCTGCATTTAGTAAGGTTCACCTGTACCCTTCGAAGATGCACCGTAGGTGTGGCCCCACCAATTACCCTCCCTCCACCCCCACCTCACCCTTCCCCTCCCCTCCCTTACCCCTTTCCCCACATTCTTGTGCTATAGTTGTGTTATACCCTTCATATGAAAGCTATAAATTAGCTTCATAGTAGGGCTGAGTACATTGGATACTTTTTCTTCCATTCTCGAGATACTTAGCTAAGAAGAACATGTTCCAGCTCCATCCATGTAAACATGAAAGAGGCTCCATCTTTCCTTAAGGCTGGGTAATATCCATGATATACATGTACCACAATTTATTAATCCATTCGTGGATCGATGGGCACTTAGGTTTCTTCCATGACTTAGCA
>CAUYON010051734.1:0-51882 GCA_963573935.1 Arctocebus calabarensis
ATAGCTTCCTGAAACGTGTGAAGGAAAATGATCAGAAAAAGAAGGAAGCCAAAGAGAAAGGTACCTGGGTTCAACTGAAGCGCCAGCCTGCTCCACCCAGAGAAGCCCACTTTGTGAGAACCAACGGAAAGGAGCCTGAGCTCCTGAAACCCATTCCCTGTGAATTCATGGCATAATAAGCATATAACACATCACACAGGAGTACCAGTGGACCCATGTTTTTAGGTGCTGGAACCTATTTACTCCCCCATGAGCTCATGGCATAATAGGTGTACAGCATAGCATGCAGGATAACCCTCATAGACCCCATGTAACAGTGATATAAGGTCCTGAAACCTATTTCCCATGAATTCAAAAGTCAGTCAACGTTTTGTGACATTCAATGGCAAGGTGCCTCCCTGAGCTACTGGAACCTCTTCCCTATGAATTCATGGCATGGTAGATAAAAAAATAGCCTACTGCTACTATAAAAATGTTTGTTCATTCACTAAAAGTGTGATATTTTTTTCCCCCAAAGAAGTATTAAAGCAAATTTTAATGTGTCCTAAACGAAAAGAAAATGCATCATACTGTTCACATTTAGTACATTTTATGATTTATATCTAAAAATTTTAATTGAAAAGCCACATATGTGTGGATGAGGACCTGCAAACACAAGGCATCTATGACTACCACAGGTGATTTTTGTGGCCAACCATGACCCATGGGCCAAATCCTGTCTGCAGCCTGTTTTTGTATTTTTTGTTTGTTTGTTTTTTGAGACAGAGCCTCAAGCTGTCAGGGTGAGGCATCACAGCTCACAGCACCCTCCAATTCCTGGGCTCAAGCGAGTCTCCTGCCTCCACCTCCCAAGTAGCTGGGATTACAGGCACCGGCCACAAGGCCCGGCCATTTTTTGGTTGCAGCCGTCATTGTTGTTTGGCGGACCCAGGCTGGATTTAAACCCACCAGCTGGCGGTACATGGCTGGCGCCTTAGCCCGCTGAGCCACAGGCGCCAAGCCTGTATTTTTTTTTTTTTTTTTTGAGACAGAGTCTGTGTTGCCCTCACTAGAGTGCTGTCATATCACAGCTCACAGCAACCTCAAACTCTTGGGCTTAAGCATTTCTCTTGCCTCAGCCTCCCAAGTAGCTGGGACTGCACGCACCTGCCACAACACCTGGATATTTTTTTGTTGCAGTTGCCATTGTTGTTTAGCAGGCCTGGAATGGGGTTCGAATCCGCCTCAGTGCATGTGGCCGGCACCCCAACCACTGAGCTATGGGCGCTGAGCCTATTTTTGTATTTTTAAACAGTTGTAGAAAGAAGGACGATCCAACAGACTGAAATGTAGCCCTCAAGCCTGAAATGGTTATTGTCTGGGCTCCTGAGTAAGAGTCTCTGGTCACTCTGCTGTCCCACAGGACTCTCTGGACAGCTCTCCCCATGAGCAGGTTCTTCCTGGGAACCCGGCACCCCTGCTCTGGGCTCTGCTGCGGGAAGAAGCAGGCAGCTGCAGAGAGGAGAGGCCTCCTGCCCAGTACAGAGGAGGGCCCCTGCGCTGCTGACGAACCCCTGTGACTCAGGTCCCCCTCAGAGGAGGACAGATATCTGGGGCCTGGGGTAGAGCCCAGCACACCTGAGGCAGGCTGGACAGGTTGGCGCAGGTGTCCAGGGCTCGTATCACTGTTACTGAGAACTTCACAAGCTGTGGTGGGGTGGGGATGGGGGGTTGAGGGGGTGTGCGTGTGCCTCAATGGGGCTGGCCAAAGAGATGGAGCAGTGATCAGCCTGGGTATGCAGGCTGGGGAGGGGATAGACAGGCAGACAGACGGACACATGTCAGTACATGTAGTCTATGGAAAACAGTGAGTGGAGGGCACACCCAGTCCCGCCACAGGCATTGAGGGGAGGACAGGAAGGCTCAGACCAGGACCTCAGTGGGACGACAGTGTCCGCGCTGGGAGCGGGACAGCAGAGGGTGCCTGCGGGGAAAGGCCTACCCTCTGTCCCTGCCCAGCAGCCTTTCTTCCTGTCCTATATCGCCTTGAATGGGCCCTGTCCAGCTTCCCTCAGCTATCATGGGGGCCACTGTGTGCCCTGCCCCACTTACTAGGACAGAGTTGTTAGGGGCAGTGGCCGGTAGGGCTGCCCACCTGGGTCTAATGCCCTCCTGCTTACCCTGGACGGTTCGTACCTGATTGCTGACTTTTGAGAGGTTAGTGAAGTCATCCCAAGTGGAAGGAAAATGCCCCAGCAAACATGCCCCCCGGGCCCCCCATCTCCTCAGGTCCCTGGGCACTGGGACTGCCCTCCTCAGACACTTTCACCAGGTGCCCTTGGGCCAGATTCACTGTCCACACAAATGAAACCAACCCCTGGAGGGAGAAAGAAGATGCTTTGCCACAAGGCCCCAGCTGGCCGTGCCCCGCACACAGTACAAGGCTAATTATGTTTAATTACATATCATTTTTAAATTTAAGAAGCCACTAAAAAAAGAAAGGGCTGCATTAGCACCCTATCCGTGTTTGCCCACACGCTGCGGAAATCGTGGACTTTACATCTTCATCATGTGACACGCTGTGGGCTGTGGCTCCCGGGGAGCGGGGCTGGGTGGAGAGCACTTGGTCCTGGCCACCAGCCCAAAGTCTCAGAAGCAGCTCTGCTCAGTCCAGTGGATCAGGCAGGAGGGGGACCCTGTTCCTCAGCTGGCAAGTGCCCTGTGACCTGTGGGCCTCACAGATGTCACTGTACAGAAGCTGAACCAAGAAACGCAGCAGAGACACCTCCTTGGCAGTGGGGACAGAAGCAGAGTGTGAGAGGCAGGAGAGGCCAAGGCACCACCCTGCTCTGAGTGTCCGTGCGGGGACAGAGCGGGACATGGGTGACCAGGAACCAGCAAGGGAAGGAAGGGCAGAGGAGAGCACAACTGGCAGGGAGAGGTCGAAACAGCGGGGAGGACGGAGACAGGAAGGGCTGTGAGACAGACAGAAGCAGGGAGAAAGAAATAGACAGACAGGGAGGACACAGAAGGTGTCCAAGGGACAGGGTGGCAGGATGGAGCGAGGAAGAAGCACAGGCAGCTGGTGTGTAGGGAGACGGAGGGGGTAGAAGGGGACAGAGAAACAGAGAGAGAGACAGAACATGCAAACTGGGGGTCACCAGGCAGACAGCTGAGTCCCCAAGGAGACAGGCCATGCAGCTCCTGATAAGCCCCTCTGCCCCTTTTCCCTGGACCCTATGGGCTTGGCCTGCCCCAGACTCAGCCCAGGCCGCCATGCAGGGTGGGTGCTGGGGACTGTGTGCCTGGGGCAGGTGTCCTCCCCTGTATGAGCCTCAGTTTCCTCATCTGTAAGGGGGGTTGTATGACCTGGCTCCCAGGGCCGCTCTGAGAATGAAGTGAGGTGACTGAACGTGCACCTGGTATTTTGCCTGCACGTGGGGGACTCTTGAGCCAGTATTGTTGTCAACCTCTTCCCTATCCCTCCTCTGCCCTCTGCCCTCTCAGGTCTCATAGTCCAATTCCACATTCACAGTCTGGGAAGGGAAGAAAAGGGGTCTGAAGGTGTTTGTTAGGACCCAGGAACAGAACTGAGTGGGTCAGGGAAAATTCCAGAAAAAGGAACATTCAGGCTGAGCCCGACACCCTTCCCCTCATCCCCATTCCCCCTCCTTGCTGCCATCCTCCTGAGGATGACATTGAGACACCATCTTTGCAGGACGTCTTCCTAACTTGGCCCTCAAGTCTTGGCTGGAAGGTAGAGCAGGCTGGATTTCCCCATGTGCCCTGCAGAGGGGCTGGTGGGCTCTCTCTTCTCTTGGGCTCACCCTCCTTCAGACTATGTTTGGGTGTTCCTGGCTAAGCCCCACACCTGAGGATGTACTTTGGTGTGCGGTGGCCTCAAGCCATCCTCCCCCACTGCACAGCCTGCAGGATGGGTCCCATTGCCCCCTTTTGGAGTTGGAAGTTGAGGCACAGAGGAGTGATGTATCAGGCCACAAGACCAGGAGGTTGGCCAAGAGCCATGTGGCTTCCACCTGCCATGCAGGCCAACCTGGGACCCTTGAGCGGGGGGTTGGGGGGCAGTCTGCTGCTGAAGCCTGATCCCTTCCACTGCCCCTTCTTCTGCAGCCAGAATAGCTTCCCAAATGCTAACTTGTTCCTGCCTCTGCCCTGTGTAAACTGCTGTGGCTCCCTATTGCCCATTACACAGCCCAGTTCCTCAGCACAGCAGATGAGTGCATCCTGACTGGGCCCCACCAGCTGAGCCCCTCCACACCCCAGCCCCCCAGCACCTGTGGCTGCTGCTGTTTAGATATCCCTGGCTCTCCTACACTTCCAGGCCATTGATCACGCTATGCCCTGGAATGCTCTTGAAACCTAATCCACCTACAAACTTCCTACCCACCCTTCAAGACCCCTCTCAGTTGTCCCCATCTCCAATCTATGCTCCACTCCACAGGGCAAATCATCGTCTTTTCTGAGCATGAAGTAGTGCCCCCTTCCTCCTCCACGCCCTAGCAGTGAGTGCTGCCATTTGTGCCCGGCTGCGCTGACTGTGCTACCTTGAGGAAGGGGCCAGATTTCCTGCCCTCAGTTGTCCCACACACAGGCCTGGCCCAGAGCAGGCGCCCACAGAGTACCCACCAAATGAATGAACAAAAGCCCCCAGCTGGGCAGGGCGGAGCATGTCATTAGCAATTCCTCCTCCTCATGCCCTCTGAGCTGAGTGCAAGAAACTGGGAGGTGGGCGCAGAAAACAAGGCGGAACTGTGCATGTTTCCTGGACAGCTCCACAGGACAGTCAGCATCAGCTGAGGAAAATGGTGACCAGTCATTCCGGCAAAAAAGTTCAGCAAGGCCCATCTCCCTGCCTCCTCCTCAGCTCTGCCAACTGAGGGGATACAGGTGTGGCCTCTCCCAGGGGCATTCCTGAGGGGCCAGCACTGCCCTGGGCTCTCTAGCAGATGACCTGCCCTTATCTGCTCCTGGAGGGCAGGACAAAGGCTCCCAGACTGGTGGCTACAGCAGTAACTCACCCTGGGAGGGACACCCATCCTTGTCCCCAGCAGCTTTGGAAAGGCAATGGCTGAGAGCCAGGTGTTGAGGCGGCCACCCGGTGAGTTCGGACATCTGGACACTGGCATCAGAGGGTGATGCCAGCTGACGCCAACTATGCTGACGTAGCTGGAGGACAAGGACAGAGGGCATTGATTCATGGAGTTGGCAGTGATAAGGCAGAGCAAAGGGCATCCTTGTAAGTGAGCCCCTAGGAGTCTAAGACCTCCAGGGCCTGAGCAGATGTTTCTTAAGGGGTATGCGCCAGAGCCTGGCCTCTGCAAATGCCACAACAGTGTTGCTGTGAGACTTGCCTCTGCCTGCCCTTGGCTGTTCTGAAGGCCAGTATGAGACGCCCTGCCACTGGCACGGCACAGACACTGGGCCTACCCACTGGCCCAGAACATCCCCAGTAAGATGGCAGACTGCTGGGGCACAGTGGTGCAGGCAGGAGACCCAGAATGTCACACATCCGGGCAGTGATCCCTGACCTGAGCTGGCCTGCTGGCAGGGGCTGAGGATCAGTGACTCACAGTGGGCTCTCAGGTGGGCAGAGCTGGCCACAGATCTCAGGCAGTTCCTCTGTCCCTGTCCCCACTGTCCAACACTGGGCCTGGGCTCTGGAGGTAGGTTGGGCAGGATGTGGCCAAACTCGGGTGGACACCTCTAGGTGCCTCTGGAAACATGCTGTGTCCTGCTGCTTAGGCAGAAATCCAGGGAAGAGCTCTTGCCCATGGAACCTGTGCCTTCATTCATCCATGGCTTCCGAGGGGCACACAAGGGGACTGGGGTCTGGTTTCTGCCTGCAAAGAGATGACATGGGAACAGCCCCTGCTGGTACACGACACGAGTACCAGCCCTGAACCTCGGCTGGGTGTCCAGTGGTCACCAACTCCACCCTCAGGTGCCCATCCACATGGCAGTGTCACTCAGCCCTCAGGACTGTGTCCCCTACCAGGCCCCCTCCAGCATGCTGGGACCGTGGGGGTGGAGTGGGAGGACACCCACACATCTGCTCCCCACTCTTCATCAGGCTCGGAGGGACCTGAGGGTCCAGGGCCACATGCCAGCCCCAAGCACACACCGCAGTGAGGCCAGCCAGACTGTGGAGACGTGCCTGTCCCTTGCTCTGCCAATCACATGGATAGGGGCTTCCTAGACTGCTTTAAAGTCACTTGGCAGAAAAAATATCTAAAGGAAAACCTAGGCTTGAAAGAGTCTTAGCCCCGGGCCTCTCTGAGGCCCATAGCTCCCTGGCTGAGGAGAGAGAACGTGGACACCCTTCCCCTAGCTGGGACCTCTGGGAGTTAGAGCTCCAAGCTCTCTTCCTGAAGGCCCAGCTGTGCAGGAACAGTGGCCAGGGTCAGTTTGGCCACCAGCTCCTCTGCAACATGCAGGAGTGGGAGGGGGAGTTAACCCCTCCCCTGGGCCCCCCACGAGGTATGGAGGCCAGAGGAGGCCAGGCAAGGGCACTGCAGGGGCCTAGCTGGGCTGTGTATGGAAGGCGGTCTGTGCGTCCCCCTTGCTGTCCCCCCTTGGCTTGGGTACCGTCCCCCCGGGGCCACCTACCCCTCCCTTCTGCCTGCCAAGCATGTCGCAGAGCTGAGAGTGAGGTGGGGTCCCAAGCCCCCAACCTCCCTGCATGTGCCTGTGTGGGCTGGGGGTGCAACGCCGAGACAGGAGAGGTCAGAGTTCTCTGTTTCCCACCCCCGGGCCTTAGACCCTGTCCCTGTGATTTAACTCCTATCTGGACACGTGAAGAGCTCGGATGGGGGGCAGGGCTGGGCTAACTGACCCACCTTTCCTCTCTAGGGACAGTGCCCCAAGGGCCCTGCTGCCCCACCCTCCAGCTGGGGAGGGCAGGGCTCTTTGCAAAGGAAAGAGGTGCTTATGCCAACCAAGGCAGGGGAAGGAATGTGCCCAAAGTCACAGCAAGTAAATGGCAGTGTGGGGATTCAATCCTGGTTTGTTACGCTTCCACACAAACCCAAACTCAAGTGCATTTCAGCATCACCTCTCTCTAGGAGCCTGGCACGCTGGGTGACCTCCGGGTAAGCCTGTAGGCTGGGGCGTGTGCCTGTCCAGCACCCTCAAGGGCAGAGACAGGCGCTAAGAGGAGACACAGCAGTGAGGACACGGCGTGTGCAGAAGGCAACAGGAAAACGAGGAAAAGGAGCAGCTCCTGCTGGAATCGCTCGTGGGCACTGAGAGCCACTCAGCCCCTTCCCCAGCTGGCTGCCCTTGGCTGGGGCCACTGAGACTCCTGGGCTCCTGCTTATCTGCAGCCGGTGGCCACCAGGGACTGAGCCGGGGCACATATTGGCCAGGCGGAGGACAGTGGGGGCCGGGCAGAGCTGGGTATCCCAGGCTTGAGCCCAGCAGGGGAGGGGTTTTGCATAGACCTTGGCACCCACTGGTCCCTGTCTATAGGGAGGAAATGGGGCGTATTTATGACCTGGTTGGGCCAGGTGGCACCTTGTCAACCAGAACTGACCCCATGGCGCCAGCTGTTTCCTGCAAGGTTCTCGTTGCCCTGTTGATTGTAGGCCCCATGAAACACTGAGAATAGGCAGGGACACACTGAAAGTGACTGTGGGGATGCCTCACTGCCACCTGCATGCTGGTAGACTCCAGAGTTCCTCACACTGGCAAATCAACCCCTTGACCTTGCCTGCAGTGTGGGGCAGGTACTACCCCCACCCCCCAGGCCTTTACCCAATTCATATACACAGAGGAAGGCCCCAGGCAGGCCCATGCAGAGCTTTTCAAAATTGAAGCTGGAATGATCCACCAATAATGGGCTGGCATCCCATAGACAGCAATGTGCTAATGTGAAGTGGCAGCAGCTCCTAGTTTGCCACACTTCCCACCACTCTCTATTGCATCCCTCTTCTTATAGCAAGCATGGTTCCCTCTGGTGTTTCTCGCCTGCCTCTACAGGGACACATGCCTGGTCTCTGGATGTGCTGCCCTGTGGTAAAGGTTTGGCTGTCTGGGGCTTAGTCTTCCTAAAACAGGAAGTCTTCCCTGAAGCCTTCCTCCCCACACCCTATCTGTACTCCACAGCTCCCAAGGTGACCTCCTGAGAGTACCCATCACTTTACTACAATTGTTTGGTTACCTGTGTGATGCCCTCAAATGCACACTGAGGTGCCAGAGAGCAGGGACATTCCTTTGGTGGCTTCATGCTCTTAGCCTGGGCTCCTGGTGGACATAGGAACAGTCAGCCAACTGCCCATGCAGGTGGGCAGGTGGCCTCTTGATCCTGACCACAGGGGAGTCAGGCACCAGCTCCCTGTGAGCCAGATCCCTTCTAGAAGTCTGGGGGAGGTAGGGGAGTCCGGCCCCAGAAGCCAAGGGGTGACATGCAGAAAGCAAGGCGTCTGGGGTTCAGGGCCTTGGTGCTCTGGCCTGGCCTCACTGTCCTTTTGTTGTTGTTGTTGAGACAGACTCCCACCCTATGCCCTGAGCTGTGACTCGGGCCGTGGGCATCCTGCTGCCTCGGCCTCCGGAAGCCCCTGGAATTACAAGCACTCCCCGCAGCACCTGACTGGCTTTTTCATTTTTTTATGAGTCGGGGTCTCACTCTCGCTCAGGCAAGTCTCCTAGTCTCACTCCCCTATCCTCCCTCGAGCCTAGGCTCCAGCATGAGGGGCCATGTGCACTCTGAATTTTTCAGTCTCCTTGGGAAAAGCTTCACTGCGCAGAACCCCAGGTGCCCAGGTCACAGCACCCAGCCACAGAGGATCTCCCACTACAGAGCCACAGAGCAGGCCCTCTCCCCAAATCCAGGCTGAGAAGTGTGAAAATGCCAACCACGAACCCTAGGCCAACAGCTAGCCTGCGCCAGCCTGGATTCGGGCCAGTCCAGCTGAACCTAAAGGGTAGACAGCCCCCCTTGCCCCCCACCCCCCACAGCTCTCTGCAACCTTGGGCAAAGCCAGTTCCTGTGCCCCAGGGCAGCAGCCTGGGAGGCAGAAGCACACAGAAGCTGGGGCAGCAGTAACAGCAGCAGCCAGGGCTCCAGCAGGTCCCCCCAAACTCTGCCCTATAAGACCAAACCCAGTCCCCCTGACCAGGCCTAGGAGTGGGCCCCAGAGCCTATTCACCTGCCTGCCACCCCTACCGCAGACTCCCCAGCACTCACGTTCCCTAATATGCAAACCTCGCTCGGTGCCTTTTCTGTACCTCCTCTCCCTGGAGCACCTTTTATCCCACCCCTCTGCCAGGCCTGACTCAGAGAACCCTGCCCCCATGGTCTCCAGGGCCTAGCCTACACACTCTGGGACACGGGCCTGAGGGATCCAGTTGGGATCTTTGAGAATGGGGGCTGATGATGCTGTGGGAAGAGGTGCAGGTGCAACTCCCAGGTAACCCCAAGTCAAGCCCCGAGCAGTTATCACAGCCCCCAGGACTCCCATAGGTTATCCAAACAGCAAAGTGGTTTCTTTCTCTCTGTTCTGTTTCCAGAAAACATGCTAAGCCTGACCTGTAGGGTCATGCCCCCTGTACCCCAACCTAGGGTGGCCTGGAGCCTTTGCAGACAGGTCTAGGAACAAGCGGGTACCTGGCAGGGTATGTTCCCCTCCCACTGTTCCATCTGCAAGCTCTGGGTGCTGGGTGTGACAGAGAATGCCTGGGCTTCAGGTCACACTGCCATGGGTTTGGACTCGACTGTCCCTGACCTCTGTGTGACCTTGGCAAACAGCCACTAAGAGCCTCCCTTCTCTCACTTCTGGGGCTGTGGAGAGGCCGCCCCCAAGCTGCTGCAGCTGCTGCAGAGGTGGCCACAACAGGTGCTTGGCCTGGGTGGGCAGCAGCCACTGCAGTGGGATGAGTGGGTGAATGTGCCTGCTCCCAGCACATCCTTGTGGCTGGCTCCGACCTCACTGTCTGCAGAGCAGGCACCACCTTCGGATGGTGGGCAGGTTCTGACACTCGACTATTTGGGGGGCTTTCCCAGGGGCCCCAATAGAACCTTCAGGCCATATGCCAAGCCAGGCCACCAGATATGGAGTGATGTGCTGACCCTGTGTGGCTGGGCCAGGGGACAGGCAGAACAGGGCCACTCCGGACTCCTCTGAGACAGAGAAGGGGCAGCCACCGGGGGTGCTGACCTAGCTGCTATCCCCCAAACCTGCCCTCAAGTGCACTCCTTGAAGCTGAATATAATGTTATTCATCATAAGGACAACTGTTGACAGCTCTCCCTCTGGGGGCCAATGAGGGGCCACATATGCTCCAGCTCCTTGGGCTTCACAGCAGCCCTGGGAGTTGGTGCCACCACTCCTCTTAAGGCTGACAGAATGAAGGCTCAGAGAGGGTGAGTGTCCTGCTGGGGGCTGTCTCCTCCCCACCCTGGGCTGGTTTGGTCTGGACCCTTTTAGGAGCTAGCAGGGGATGGGCAGGGCTCACCTAAGTGGTTGCTTTGGCCTCTGACAGATGTTCATAATATTTTGATAAAAACATGGTAAGCACCTGGTGAGCGTTTAGATTAGAAAAAGCTGGCCCAGCCCCGCTAACTTGCACTCCAACCCTTAGAAGCCTGCATGTGCCCTCAGGGCCTCCCCAGAAACACCACCCCATCCTCTCTCCTTGTCAGCCCAGACCATGCAGAGATAGGGAGGCCCCAGGTCTAGTCTAGGTGGCCAGGAAAGAGCAGGGTGCAGAGACGTGGTGCCAGCCTATCCCCACCCCATGCCCCATGTGCCTCCTGCCCTGCCCTGGGGGCAGCTGGAGGTGCTCAGAACCACTCTCTGAGGGCCTAGGCCAGTGATTTCCAACCTGTGGGCTGCGTGCCATGAGAGGTGCTTTGGGGTGCTGCGAAGTTTAAAAAGAAATCATTAATTAAATTACTTCCAAAACAAGTTCAAAACACAGTAAGTGTGTGTGTGTGTAATATACACAAATTTTGGAGACAGAGTCTCATTTTGTTGCCCTTGGTACAGTGCCATGGTGTCATAGTTCACAGCAACCTCAAACTCTTGGGCCCAAGCAATTCTCTTGCCTCAGCCTCCCAAGTAGCTGGGACTACAGGTGCCCTCCACAATACCCATCTATTTTTAGAGACAAGGTCTCACTCTGGCTCATGCTGGTCTTGAACGTGTGAACTCAGCTGCATTCCACCTGCCTCGGCCTCCCAGAGTGCTGGGATTACGGCCATGAGCCACTGCGCATGGCCAGTATATTCTTTTTTTTACTCTTTTTTTAAAATCAACATAATTTAAGTATACCTGAGTTTAACTGTAGGTTCAAGTGTGTTGTGAGATAAAAAAGGTTAAAAACCATTGATCTAAGGTCACCTCCCCTGCGGCTGCAAGACCCAGTTCCTAGGCGAGGGAATCTGTTTGGCCAGTGGCAGTGGCACTGAGGGGGATTTGTTATCTCTGGAGGTGACATCAGTACTCCTCCTTGAAGATGAGAAGCTCAAGGACAGGTCAGAGTCTTGCCCCGTGCTCCAAATGATAGAGCTGGGTTCACACCAGCCCTGCGTCCTGCTCTGTCTGCTTGGGAAGAAGGTCTTTAAAGTCTGGGCCCATGCTCCCTAGGACCAGGCTGCCTGTCTCTGGGCGCAGTGTGGCATCCAATATGCGATGCCCTCGTTCCACGGCAAGTGTGGCTGGAGCTTATAGAGGCGGCTTCCTGAACTCCACGGCTGCTCAGGGATTCACGCGAGAGTTCTCAAGAGCCTCTGACTACTTTGCACAAGTTCTGCTTGGCAAGGATTCACCAGGCACTCAGGAAGGAGGACGTCCCAAGGACCATCAAGCACATGAAAAGGTGCTCTGCCTCCTGGGCCAGCAGGGAGATGCAAATTAAGAGCTCAAGGTGACACCACTGCACACCCAGTGGAAGGGCTAGAGTGGTGAAGTCTGACCACTCCAAGTGCTGACAAGGACTCGCGGTTACAGGAACTCTCACATAACTGGCAGGTGTGCAAAACAGGGTGGCAGGCATGCTAGGAAAATGTGTAGTGTCCCTACAGTTAAACACATGAATGCCACAGGACTTAGCAGTCCTACTCCTGGGTCACATACATGACCAAGAGAAAAGAGGCTTATGCCCACCAATCATCTCTGCTCATAGGACCCCAAACTGGAAACAAGCCAACTGTCCATGAATAGAAAAAATGGATAAATAAATTGTGGTCTATTTACCACCCACCAATGCCAGGGACAGACTCCTGTGTGCAGATCAATATGGAGGCAATAAATGAGGGAAGGAGGCTGAACACACAGGGCACCCATGTCAGGTCAGCTGCCTCAGAGGAGGATGGGAGGACAGGGTGGCTCCCTCTGGCAGGGTCCCTCTGGGTGTTGAAGTGCCCACATCCTGATCTGGGTGCTTGTATAAAGATAGATGTTTGTATATAAAAATTCACCAGCCATGCACTTTTCAATATACAATTAAGCCTCAATTAAAGAGTTATTAAGTGTTAGCAAGGCAAACAATGATATTTATACCAGCACAATCTCAGAAGTAGAGAGGTGCCTCAGAAATTGCAGTAAGGAAGAAGCAAAATACCTGCACCAGAGGTCTGCAAATTTGAGCAAAAAAATGTAGCTTTGAGTTCCCTGGCAAAGTTTGCAGCCAAAGCAAAGAGAGAATCCCTATAGGTGACACAGAAGCAGATGACTATTTAGGACAAACTTCCCAGCAGCACAGACCAGGATGTAAGGGTCATGTATAGCCTTTTGTGGCTCTGCAGAAGCTCAGAAGTCATTCTTTCTGCCCAAGTAGACCCCTGGCTACCTCCTCCTCATGTGAACTGCATGGAATTCAGCCAGCCTCCGTTGGAGGACAGCCAGCTTCTAGGACCAGCCCAGCCCAGCCACTTCTCCAAGCTCCCACTCCCTGGCGCTGCTGGCCACTTGGCTATCCAGCAGAGCCTTTTCTAAACCAGCCCCTTGCTCGAGCCTGGACACCCTGTTCAGAGAAGTCCTTCTTCTACTCATATAACTGACGGGTGCTCTAGCTGACTGTCTGGGCACACCCACTCCTGTCTTCCTCCGTGATGCGAATGGCCACTTCAAGGGCGGACAGGAGGCAGAGGCAGATGCTGGCCTGGGTTGGGCTGCATGGGCAGGTTGTCACAGCGTGAGCAGGCCCGGCACAGGTCCCGGGAGCCGAGTGGAGGGCTGAGCCTGTGTTCAGTGAGCCCTGTTGCAGGATTTTATTGTTCAGCTCCAACATTGCACATGCTCATCTCCCAACTCAACACCGGGATGAAGTGACATAGTCCCTCCTCCCCCGAGAGGAAGAGAGCCGAGCTGATCTGTCTCAGTGCCCAACCCTCGCCCAGCACCCCTGTGCTCAAGAAGTCACTCCAAAGGCTGATGCGACAGCAGAGGCCCTCGCATGGTGAGACTCGCTCCATCAGAAAGAGACATGCTAATGTACCTGCTGCGAGGGTCCTGAGTGAAGCACCTGTCCCTTACTGACTAGAATGGTAAGTCTCCAGCACTGATAGGGCAGACGAAGAAACAACACCCAGTTTGCCCACCACCCTCCCTCTCTGGTGTCTGCTTCCAGCCTGAGAGCTGCTCATGCGGAAGGGAGGTGTTGATCCCCCGCAGAGGCTTGTGGGACCATGGTGCACAGGGTCTGGCTGTGGCATTGGAAAGCACAGGCCCTGGACTGTGCCCCACCCCCCGAGCCAGTGACTCCCCTTCTGAGATACATCTGTGTGAGAACTGATTGCAATGGCACATATGAAGCACCCAGGTGAGGGACAGGCTCATGATCAGGGATCCACCGGGGGCCAGGAGGGCCTTGTTGCCTGTGATCACATGCCCTGCCCAAGGGGCAGAGGTGCCCTCCGTTGCTGACCTCCTCCCCAGGGGTGCCAGCTGATGACATCTCTGTTGGGGGGGAGTTTGACAATGAAAGTTAAGGTCCACAGGAAGAATCATGTTCTTCAACCCTATTCCCAGAAGTAGATCCCATACACGCTCTGCCATGTGGAAAGTCTTCAATTAAAGTTTGCTGTAACAATTATTATTTGCCAATTAAATTTAGAGCCAGGCGTGCCTGTAATCCCAGTGAGTCAGGAGGCTGAGGCAGGAAAGTCGCTTGAGCCTAGAAGTTTGAGGCTACAGGGAGCTTTGATGTTGTCGCTGTACTTCAGCCTGGGTGATAGAATGAGGCCCTATCTCTAAACAAAAGTCAAAAACAAAACAAAAACAAAAAAATCTGGGGTGGCACCTGTGGCTCAGTAAGTAGGGCTCCAGCCCCATATGCCCAGGGTGGCTGGTTCGAACCTGGTCCCAGCCAAACTGCAAACAAAAAATAGCCAGGCATTGTGGCAGGCACCTGTAGTCCCACCTACTCAGGAGGCTGAGGCAAGAGAATCGCCCAAGTCCAAGAGCTGGAGGTTGCTGTGAGCTGTGACGCCACAGTACTCTACTGAGGGTGACAAAAGGTTTCTGTCTCTGAAAAAAAAAAAAATTAGGAGTTTTCTGACTTGAAGGGAAAAAAACTATAAGAGTTATAGAGATATTCGTGACACTGCTATTTACAACAGGGAAGGAGTCTGGATGTCCAGCTATGGCTAGCGAATGGCATGTGTGCCATAAAACATTATTCAGGTATAACTGATGGTGAGGGTGAGGGGAGAAAAAAAGAATGGCATACACATGTGCCCATGGCTCTGGAAGGGAATTAGCAGGGACTCAGAGGAAATAAAGGATTGTCTAAGTGTGGTGGGATGATAGGTAGAGCCTTTGTTAGGTTCCTTGGAGTCTGCAGCCAGGCTGCTGTAATAACGCACATTGTACCATCGATCCTCTAGTTTGGCCTTGCCACTGCTCCACAGGAGGTACCAAAGAAGCTGAAAGGTCAAGGTTATCCAAGTGGCTGGACAGCCACAGGAGGGACAATCCAGGCTAGCCCTAGCCTTGGGGCCAAATACCCGGCTGAGCATGGCAAATGCCACCTGTTCTGCAGACCATAACTGTTAATTACAGAGCAGGGTCAGCCGGGGTAACCCCTGGGGACAGCGATTCCCCTGACGTCAAACACACACCACCTAGAGACCACCCAGCTCTAGTCCTCAGCCTGGGCCTTCTGCTCAGCCAATGGCTGCTGGGGACGTTACATGGGTCCCAAACCACTGCCCTCTGGAGAAAGTGCTCCAGGGATCCTCCAGTGCACCCATGGCGGCATCTCATTCCTGCGCAGGTGGGAGCTGTGGGGATGCTTCCAGGGGAGGACCTCTCGTCACACCCCCAGAGAGGAGGACACAAGAGTACAGGGGTTGGCTTCAGATTGTGCAGCCAGCATGTGGCAGGCTGCAGGGTGGATCCTGGTGTGACTCCAATGCCAGAAACAACCAGAGGGGAAGAAGAATGAGCCCCCCCACAAACCCAAGAGCAGGACAGGACCGAGGCCCAAGGAGGCCACACCCCAGAGGGGATCAGGGCCTGTGTAGTTCCTGAGAGCTAACCAGATGGATGATCTGCCTGCACTTACAGGGCAGCAGGGCCCACGCTGAAAGGGGACCCCTCAGCTTGCTTCCAGGACTCTGTCCTGCCTGTACTTACGTTATGGTGCCAGGCTAGGGGGTGTAAAAGTCCTCATTGGTTCCTCAATACATATGGGGAAACCAAGGCCCAGAAGCAAGGGCTCAGAGTGGACCTGTGGGGAGGCCAGCAACCTCCCCCTGTATTTACCTAGCAACTTCCACTGGTTCCCGAAAAGCTGACTGAGGCCACCTCATTAATCATAGCTGAGACGTCGTCACCTCGTAAATCGTCAAAGCAGCCCAGTGAGGGGGCCATTCATCCTGGCCCTGGGGACGCCAGCCTGCAGGGGTAGCGTGCCCCACACTGGGCCAATTGTGCCTGCAGGGACCCCGTCCAAACTGCCTGGCTCCTGGCGGGCCGCCGCGCCCTGGACGATTCCTAGACGGAACCTTGTTTTCTTCTGTCTCCATCTCCAGGCGAGGGAGACCAGCTTCTCCCCAGAATATCGACTCAACACTGCTTTGATTCTCCACACACCCTGGTCCTGTTCCACCATTTGCTGGGAAGCCATCAACCAAGCAAGGCTGCCTGTGGCCTCCGGAAAGGCCTGGAAGCATCTCCACATCTCCCACCCACCTTGCTGCCAGGTGAGGAGGGCGACTGACAGTGGCTCAGGGCTCCTCCCAGGGAGCTGCAGATGGGGACACTGAGGACCAGAGGAGAACCTGGCAGTTAGCAGCAATTTACTCAGGATTCTGGGGCTAGGCCTTTCCCCAGGTTTGGGGACTGTCCCTGACTTATTTTTCCTGTAATCTGTAAGCCCCAGTTTCCCTCCAGTGAATTTTGGGTCTCACCAAGAAAGCTCAAACTTGAGTCACACGTTCAGCATGTGGCAGGGGCTCAGGTACACTGGGATTTGCAAATCGACAGGGCCAGCCTGGGCTTCCCCCTCAGGGTGCTGGTCACTCATGGGGAGCAGAGCCTGGGTGCCATCTGCCACATCATGCCTTCCTCACAAGAGATGTGGGCACAGAGCTGGCAGATCCAGGTGGGCCCCCCTCACTGCCCTTCAGTAGCTGCAGGCCAGAACCACATAGTGCCTGTGACTAAGGCTTTGCCCTGCTTAACTTCCACAGGGCCTGTCTCTTCATTGTGCCCCCCTCCCCAAAATCTTGTTTCCCAACTGAGTTTGCTTGCTTACTTTTCTATATATAGCTGAGCATTGACTTGTCCGGGTATGTTACAAGGTGGGGGGGGGGGAAGGCAAGTGAATCTGTTTACATCCTAAATTGTCTCTGAACAAAGTTCTTCAGCAACATCAAATTTGATCCTCAGAATCCTAGAGAGTGGAACGCAAGGCGTTGTTAGCTCCATTTCCTGAAGCTCAAGATCAGAGAGCAGATAGAATGCTGATTCTCAAACTTGTCTATACATTGGAATCACTGAGGCACTTAGAATAACTATTCCTCAAATATGGGATGCAGCTAAAGCAGAAATGAGAGGGAAATTTATAGCACTGAATACTTGTTAGAAGAGAGGAAAGGTCTCAAATCAATTATCTAAGCTCCCACCTTAAGAAACTAGAAAAGGAGAGCAAAAAATAAATAAATAAATAGAAAAGGAGAGCAAAATAAACCAAAGCAGGCAGAGGAAGGAAATGATAGAGGTGCCAGTGCAGAGCCAGCTGCTTGCTATGTGGTCTGCAGCAAGTCCTTTTTCTGAGCCTCAATGTCCATATCAAATTTGCCCTAGACCTAAGGTCCTCAGTGCAGCTTGGAGCTCTGGGGTACAGAGGAGCCAGAGTGGGAAGCATAGGCCTGGGCTGTGCATCAGGCTGCCAAGTCCCTAGGAGATCTGCCCTCCCTGCTGCTTTCCATGGGGGAAGGCATGGACCCTGCCTTCCCGTCTGCAGCTGTGAATGAGTCCCCACTGCCCCAGCTCTGCACACTTTTAGGAGCACTCGTAGTGGGCAGGTTCCCTCTTTTCTCCCTGTAACCTCACTCCCTGGCTGGATGCTCAGGACATGTTGCCAGCCACACTAATGGCATGACCACCAACAGTCCTGAGTGAAGCAGGAGGGAAGGCTCCTCCCTTTACAGATAAGCCTAGACCCCCAAACAGCAGTTGACACCCACCCCTTGCCCTTCTCCAGGCTTATTTATGTTCTATATACTCCACACCCCTCCAAGGGCAGCTCTGTGTTCCCCACACAAACAGTCATGGAAACAGGAATTCCTCACACTTGGGTCTGGCGGAAACTTCACAAAGGAATGATGATCTTAAGCCTCGGGACAGTGAGACCTTTTCTATCTGGAGCCGGGATCCTGTTTCCTGTCGAGAAGGCCTGCCACAGTGTTTACTAACAACTGCTGGCCCATCCCTGGAGTTAGAGGGCACAGCCGGGGCTGTGAGCCCATCCCAGCCTTCTGACTGCGCTGTCATGGTCTGCTCTTTGTTCTTCAAGGAAGCAGGCGCAGGAAGGGGCTGGAACCTCCCTGGGTCACAGAGCAGCCAAGTGGCCATGCTGGGCCTCAAAGCAACTATCTCCTGAGAGATAAGCTGAGAGTCACCAGTGCCTCCAAGGGACAGGTGAACTGCTGGGATTGGGGGAGCCCTGGACAGACTGGACAGAAGTTCTCCCAACTTCCTGGAGCTCCTGGGACAGTGGTGACAAGCGTAGTCCCAAACAAGGGGCAGGTGCTGGGTGGGGCTGTGGGATTCCCTGGCAGGGGAACCAAGTCCCCTGATGAGATCGCAGGGAGGTTGTCCTGGGGGCCTGGGGACGCTCGCCATCACCACTGCCCACAGCAGACCTCAACTTAGAATGTGGGGCAAGAAAAGTCCCTTACTCTGATGGTGGCTTTGGAGTACAAGAAAGGCACCCCCAAACTGCACTTCACCCCCTCATCCCCAAGAGAAAGAAGGCCTAGGCCAGACATGACACAGTACCACCCTCCATCCAAGGGGCCAGGCGGCACGTAAACATGGATAGATTGTTGATTGAGTCCGATTTTAAAAACATCATAGCATAAAGTGGAATGTGAACAGGGACAGTCAACTGCTGCAGACCCCTGTGGAAAGTTCCAGCACTTCCCTTAGATGCATGTGGAGCCACTTCCTGGCAGCCAGGGTGCTTTCCTTTGTGGACCTCGGCCAGAGCCCGGGGTTGCTCTGCACCCCACCATGCGAGACTCACATCCCACAGTACCACTTGCAGGCCATGTGTCTCCGGAAGGAGAGAGGCAGGGAGAGGGGACTGTCCCATGGATGAAGGAATGAGCTGCGCACACCACACTCTGGAAAGAACGATGGATTCAAACCTCGCAAAGCTGGTCAATCACATGTCTACTTTTCTAAGGGGGATTGGGTGAGGTGGAGAGAACTTTCCTGAAAGGACTTGGCCTTGAAACATGAAGTCAAACAACTGGATTTGGCAGACGGACAGCCCCAAGCCCCGCCAGCTGGGGCAGGAATAATGAGCTCATTCAGAACCAGGGCTGCGGCCCCCATGCAGGGGCCCTTCAAACCAGAGGGCCTATAGCTCCAGGGACCCTGTGGGTCTCAAGTGACAGCCAACCTCAGCTCTGCAGTGGGACATCCCCACAGATGCCAGAAAGGCCAAAGGGCCTATTGGGGACAGGCAGGAAAAAGTCTTGCTCAGGTCATTAACATGGCAAGGAAGCCCCAGAAAGCAAGAACCACAAGGCCAGTCCCGGGGGCTGGAGATGGGGAGAGTATCTGCACACTGGCACCTTCCCATTGGGCCACTGCCCACCTCCTCCCCTTGGCGCGCAATCCTGTGTGGCCCGTGGGATCCTGAGCTGCGTCTGAGTGACTCCATGGTTGGGCCTGTGTCACTTTTTCAAAGCTAAGTTTTCATTTATGTTACTCAGCCTTGCCTCTAGCGGCAACTGGGAGACCTGAACAGCTCTCCCCAGCCACTGACTGCTTTGTGTCCAGCACAGATAAGAAATCAGGACCTGTGAGGCCTGCTCCAAGTGGGACACAGGTCCCATCGGTCAGGCAGTGAGAACAGCCACCCCCAAGGAGGTACGGGCTTTATCCTCTGAGCTGTGCTTAGAGCTTCTGCACAAGCTGGCAGCTGCAGGAACAGGGTTTCAGGGGGCTCGGCTGAAGCACTGGCCCTTGAAGGTGACGGGCCTGTTCTTGCTCTGACGGAGAAGGAGGAGGCACCTTGAGATGGCCTCAGAGCCCTCATCAGCAGCACTGCTGGGGGATGAGCCTGGATTATGGACACTCCTCCATGGTTATAAATAACTGCACACAGCTGGTTGAGAAAGTGACGTCTGGTTTTCCCTGACTTTTGCCCTTCCTTCCTCAGCTCCCAGGGCACAGGCGACATGTGGAGAGGGTAGGCCACCCTCCTCCCCAGGACCCTGCTTGAGCTCAGTGGCAGAGGTGAGAGAGAGCGAAGGAGACCTGGGCTGGGTGCGTCTCCCCAGAGAAGGCAGCCTTGGGGCAGCTGGTCCTTGTTGAGCTGTTGTCACCTCTGGTCCTTAGGAGCTAGACCTCACCAATACAGACGTTTGGTGTGGACATTCGTAAAAACTTAGAGTTTTTCAAAATTAAAAAGCATAGATGGCTGGACTACCTATGAGTCACCTTGGAGGGGGCAGCAGAGCTGGCAGGGCCTGTTTAGTGGGTCGTATCTGCTCAGCCTTTGCTCTCTGTCCACAGCACCTGAGTGGGGTCTACTGGAGAGGCGCAGTGGGCAGAGGCACTGTTCCGCAAAGCTGGCAGGTGGGCAGTCGGCAGCACTGCTGGTGAGGCCTAACCCCGGACACTCAGCCCCAGCTCCAGATGGTAGGTTTGCAATGCCCTCACTACAGAGGTGGCAGCCCCACTGCCATCCTGCGCCCAGGGCTTCCGAGTCCTTCTGCAGGAGGCCCGGGGTCTCGGAGGCCAGCTGTAACACAACTTAGCAGAGATTTTGTGGCTTTTTCTTTGAATCTCAGGGTGGGTTTTGGAAACACTTGAGAATAAAGAACTAGAGCAAAGGCCACGGAGGCAAAAGTGGAGGGAGAGAGGTGTCAGAAGAAGGAGGCAGGGCAGAGCCCAGCGGGTCACCAGCTGGGCGGATGGCAAGGCCTGGCCTCTGAGGGAACAGAGGGACTGGAGACGAGGTGAATCAAGATGGCGGCAGGAATGAACACTCAGACTGAATTGAGGCATGGAAGGTGAAGATACAGAGGCCAGGGTCAGGGAAAGAAGGGTCGCCGGCCAACATGAAGTGGGGGATGCTAAGCCTGCCATGATGGTTGAGGTGGGCCCTCCCCTGCTGTCGTGGGGCCCTCACAGCACCTAAGCCTACCTACCTCTTCACCCAGAGGCGTCCCAAGTGGCTGGTGCATAGGAGCACAGAAGCAACCCCCACGCTGGGAGTCCTCAGAAGCACTGCACAGGCATCAACAGTGGCCACTCCTGGGCCCTCCATGCCTAGGCCTAAGTAGTGACAGCAGAATTGGCCCTCTGCATGTCAGCTTTGATGCAGGTTCCAGCTGGGGTCACAGAGACCCAGTCCTCAGGGACACTGCTGGCTGGGACCAGCATCCAGAGGTTGAGAGCAGAGATGTCTTATGGGGCACATCTCCTCACCCCAGAACCTTGTGAACTCCTTGGCTGTTCTCCAGATACTGGGCACCCCTTTCACAGGGATGTGAGGGCCCTTTGGGCAATCCCAAGTGTGTCAGAGTTAGTTAGTACCAGGGTCACGTCCTAGAGGACGTTCCTGCTAGATGGGATTTTTTATAGGATTGGGACATTTTGCTCTTTCTATTTCTTCCTCTTCTCTTCTTTGCCACCCACCCAGAATCCTTTTGCTTCATCCACCATTGACAACTGAGGGGTCTCTGAAACACTTAGACATCAACAGTCCCTTTTGTAACATCCCTACAAATTCTCTCCCAGGGGGGTCTATCAACATGGCCATGAACAAGCACCTGGGGATGAAACTAGCTAATATCTACATTGTTAAAACAAATTTCACTCCAAAAAGAGTCAAGAGACCAAGTTTTCCTTATCAGAACATAAATTAAATGGGTTTCCCACTGCAGTGTGCTGGAGCCAGTGTGTACCAGCTGGCCAGTGCTGACTGTGCACATCTCTCTCCAGCTCCACGTTCCGCCACACCCACCACACTGGCAGCCTGAAATCGGCCACTGTGGGAGTATTTACACCATGGAAAGTGGCAGGCACTACAATCGGGGCTTCCCTGTTACCCAGAAGGACTTGGGTTCCGTTCAAAGCACTGCCACTTGAGTCTAATAACCCCCCAAATTCCTCTTAGTTAAAAACAATTCCATGACAGGGTGATTTATACGCTCACATATAAATAAGCCTGCACTCACAGTTGCAAGGCAAGGCAATTTCCAAGATAATAACAATAAAACTTAATTACTATTAATCCAGGAAAGGTCTGTTTAAATGAGCAAATCTTTAATTTATGAATTTTTTAAAGTCCTTAAAATGAACAGTAGCAAGGTGGAGGTCCGTGGAGCGCTCTGGTGACCTTCCTGTCTGAGCACCTCTGTGCCTGCTGTATCCTCTACTGGGAGGTATTCCCTTTCCTGTCTGCCAGAGAGTCCACCTATCCACAGAGACTCAGCCTGAACCTCACTTCCTAGCCGCAGCCTCCCTCACAGACAGCTTCCATGTGGAGAGGACCCCATAACCAGCAGACTCACTGGTAGACACGCTGTTCGTAGACACTCTGTTCCTTCACTAGGCAAATTCCACCTTGGCCCAGAGCTGTGTCCCAGGATGCCTTTCTCAGGTGCTGAGTTGACCTCTCTGCTTGTTTCTGGAGATCCTTCAGGGCCCTCTGTAGAACTGACCACAGCCCACTCTTAAGCAGGTTTGGGTGCAGGGGTTATTTCCCCTGCCTGGAAGGTGGAATACTGGGGGGATCCTTCAGGCCTTTCTCTCTACCAGCCCTACCTCTCCAGGGAGGACCAACTAACCTCACTGATCCTCCCCCTCGTCTGCCTGCCTCCCATTTAGACCGAAAGGAAACAAAGCAAGGACCTGCCTACGATATCCAGACCAGCTGCTCGGTAGGAGAGAGAGAGGCATGTCCTCAGGACTCAACCTGCTTCCCTACCTGGGACCTTCCTCATGTGAGCCTTGAGCTTGCCTAAGAAAAAATTTACTCCAAAATATTTCTAAAACACAGCTAACAGTGATGTAATTCCATTTATGATAGCATCAAAAAGAATAAAATACTCAGTAATAAATTTGACAATAGATGTGCAAAGTTTCTACTCTAAAAACTGAAATACGGATTTAGTATCTCTTATCTGAAATGCTTGGGAACAGAAATGTTTCAGTTTTTTTTTTATTTTGGAATATTGGCATACACATAATGAGATATTTTGGGATTGGACCTAAATCTAAACATAAAATTTAACTGTGTTTCATATACACTTTATGCAAATAACCTAAAGGTAATTTTATATAATATTTTGAATAATTTTGTGCATGAAAACAAAATTTTGACTCCATTTTGACTGAACCATCATATGAAGTCAGGTGTGGAATTTTCTACTTGTGGCATCATGTCGGCACTCAAAGTTTCAGATTTTGGAGCATTTTGGGTTTCAGAATTTTGTATTAGGGATATTCAATCTGCACTGCTAAAAGACATGAAAGAAAATCTAAGTAAATGGAAAAAGTCTCATGTTCATGGATTGAAAAATATTAAGATGGCAATAGCCCCTGCAATGGTCTGAATTTCCTCCAGAATTCATGTGTTGAAACTAAATTGCTAATGGGATAGTATTAAGAGTGGGGGCTTTTAGGAGGTTATTAAGTCATGAAGGCCACACTCTCAGGAAGGGGATTAGCGACTTTATAAAAGGGGTAATGGAAACATCATTCATCCTCTTTACCCCTTCCCCTCCTTCTGCACAGCAAGAGGCGCCATCTTGGAAGCAGAGGCAGCAGTCCCCCAGCCGATACCACACCTGCTGATGCCTTGATCTTGGACTTTCCATCCTCCAGAATTGTGAGGAAATACATTTCTGTTCATAAATCTCCCAGTCTCGAGTATTTTGTTAACAGCAGCACAGACAGGCTGAGACACTCCCCAAATGGAACTACAGATTCAACATAATCTTTACCAAATTCCCAGCTGATTTCTTTGTAGAAATTGACAAGTTGTTTCTAAAATTCATAGAGAATTGCAAAGGACCCAGAATAGCCAAAACAATTTGCAAAAGAACAAAGTAGGAGGATTAATACTTTCTGATTTCAAACCTGAATCACATCAGTGTGGTAATGGCATAGGGAGACACACACACACACACAAAAGGAATAGAACTGAGAGTCTAGAAATAAAACCATGTGTGTACAGTAGACAGATTTTTGACAAGGGCACCACATCCACTCAAAGGAGGAAGAGCAGACTTTTCAACAAATGTTGCTGGGGCAACTAGATAGCCACGTGTGAAGGAGAAAACCTGTACTCTCACTTCATACCACATGAAGAAATGAATTCAAAATAGATCAAAGATCTAAATTTAATAGCTAAAAACATAGAATTCTTAGAAGAAAACATAGAGGTAAATGTTTAGAGCCCCAGATTTGTGAAAGGATTCTTAGGGCCCCAAAAGCATGAACAACATTAAAGAAGTAGATAAAATGAAGTTCATTAAAATTAAAAACTTTTGTGGTTCAAAGGAACTCATTAAGAAAATGAAAAGACAACTCACAGAATGAGAGAGGTACAGACGACCCTTGAAGGACGTGGGTTGCACTATGAGGGTCTCTTATGTGTGTATTTTTTTCCACCTCTGCCACCTTAAGAAAGCAAGACCTCCTCTTCCCTTTCTTCAGCCACAAAGGCAAGGATAAAGACCTTTATACCAAGCACTTCCACTTAATGAGTGGTCTTTGTCTTTCTTATGGGTCCCTTAATAACATTTTCTTTTCTCTAGCTTACTTTATTGTAAGAATAGAGTGTACAATACCTATAACAAGTGTAATATGTGTTAATCAACATTTATGTTATTAATAAGGCTTCCAGCTTAATACTAGTCTAAGTTAAGGGGAGTCAAAAGTTGTATGCAAATTTTCTACTGTGAAGAGGTTGAGCACCTCTAACCCCTGCACTGATCAACTATATTTGCAAGTCATTTCTGAGACCTTATGTCCAGATTATAGAAAGTATCCAGCTATGATTTAATAAAAAGAAAGAATCCTTATGAATCAATGATAAAAAGGCAACTAACTTAGTTTAACAATGAACAAAGGATCTGAATAAAGATTTCTCCAAAGAAGATACATATGGTCAATAAGCACAAGAAAAGGTGGCTGACATCATTAGTGATCACTGTGGGGAATGGCAAAGCAAACCCAAAGCAGATGCCACTTCACCATCCATCAGAAAAGCAGATAGTAAGTGTTGGTGAGGACATAGAGGAATCAGAGCCCTCGAACACTAGGGATAGGAGTGTAAAATGGTGTGAATGCTTTGGAAAACACTCGGTAAGTTCCTCAAATGATTAAAAATAGAAGCCATATGCCTAGCCGTTCCAGCCCTTAGGTATCTACCCCAGAGAAATGAAAACATATCCACACGGAAACCTGTGTGTGAAGACTTACAGCAGTATTGCTCATAACAGCCAGAAGGCAGACAATATCCATCAATGAATGAATAAAGAATGGCGCTATATCCATACAATGGAATGTTACTCAGCCGTAAAAAGAAGCAGTGATACAGGCTACAACATGCATGAACCTGGAAAACGTCAGGATAGGGAAATCCAGAGACAGGGAAAGCAGAACAGCGGCTGCTTAGGCCTAGGGAGATGGAGCAGGTAGATGAAGGGTAAAAGTTTTCTTTTTGAGGTGACAAAAATATTCTAAAAGTAACTGAGGGTGATGCTGTGTGAGTATAATAAAAACACTGAACTACACACTTTAACTTGGTGCATTATAGATATGTGAGTTATATCTCAATAATATTAGCTTTAAAAAACATTTAACAGGAACTGATAAAAGCAAATATGGAAAGGGTGACTATTAAACCCTGGTGTTGGAACGTCAGTTATCTATAGAGGAAATAAAATTAAATCCTTACCTCATACCATACACTCAGGTCAAGTTTGAGTAGATTTAGAGCTGGGATATGCAAAGCTAAACTTTAAAACTTCTAAAAAAGAATGTAAAGTATCTTTCTAACTATAACTAGGAGCGCAAAGGATTTCTCTGCTTTTTTGCAGACAGTCTCATTTTGTCGCCCCCACTTGAGTGCTCTAGCATCATAGCTCATAGCCACCCCAAACCCTTGGGTTCAAATGATCCTCTTACCTCAATCTCCTGAGTAGCTGGGACTATAGGCACCTGCCACAATGCCCCGCTAGTTTTCTATTTTTAGTAGAGATGGGGTCTTGCTCTTGCTCAGGCTGGTCTGAAACTCCCAAGCTCAAACAATCCACCCATCTCGGCCTTCCAGAGTGCTGGGATTATAGGCATGAACCACTGAGCTCGGCCCTGAAGGATTTTTTAGGTAAGATAGAAAATGCAAACCACAACATGTTTAACAGATCAGAGTATATTTCAGTTTATAGCTTTTGTTAGATAGGATTCCATACTTGAAGCAAAAAGACAAAGCACAGACAATATTTGCACCCCTTCTAACTGACAAAGGAGGAGCAAAGAAAGAAAAGTTATAAATCAGTAACATGAGAAATACCCAGTAGTGAAATGTACTAAGGATATGAATAGATATTTCTATTTTTTTGTTTGTTTGTTTGAGAAAGTCTCACTATGTCACCCTTGGTAGAGTGCCATGGCATCACATCTTACAGCAATCTCAAACTCTTGGGCTTAAGCGATTCTCTTCCCTCAGCCTCCCAAGTAGTTGGGACTACAGGCACCCACAAAATGCTGGCTATTTTTTTTTTGTTGTTATTGTTGTTTAGCAGGTCCTAGGCCAGGATCGAACCCACCAGCCCCAGTGCATGTGGTCAGTGCCCTAACTACTGAGGCACAGGTGCTGAGCCATAAATAGATACATCAAAAAGAAAGCTTCAGTGATTGTCAAATTTGAAAAAGTACTCAACCACGCTAATAATATGGAAAATGCAGATTACATTATAATGAGAGACCATCATACACCCTTCAGAATAGGAAAAGATTTAAAGGTCTCGCAGCACCAAGAGTTGCAAGGATGTGTGAGAATGGGATTCTTTCCACTGCTGGAGGGGGTAGAAACGGCATGTCTGTCCACACTGGCTCATCAGTTTCTGCCTACTTAGCAAGATGGAAGGTACCCCCGGCTTCTGGTGCATGGCAGAGTATGAGTGCCTGCTAGCCAGCAGGGTCCATGGGCTCTGGGCCACCAAGGCACCTGGCATACAGATGTGTCCTTCCAAACCACTCCTCCCCCACTCTTGCCAAGGCAGGGTCGAATACCATCCTTTGACCTCCGCCAGCCTTCTGTGCCTCTCTGATCTGTCACTCTGGGGTAACTGTCTGCCTCTTGTGAGTCTTCCAGGGCAGAAGCTCACCTGGCAGATGGCCTGGCACCTAAGAGGCACTCAAGAACCCCTGCTGTGGCTTGGCATCTACAGCTCAGCAGCTAGGGTGCTGGCCATATACACCGGGGCTGGTGGGTTCAAACTTGGCCTAGGCCTGCCAAAAAACAATGACAAATACAAAAAAAAAAAAAAAAAATAGCCAGGCGTCGTGGTGGGCACCTGTAGTCCCAACTACTTGGGAGGCTGAGGCAAGAGAATCGCTTAAGCCCAAGAGTTTGAGGTTGCTGTGAGCTGTGTGATGCCACGGTGCTCTACCGAAGGCGATATAATGAGACTCTGTCTCACACACACACAAAAAAGAACCCCTGCTAAATGAATGAATGAATGATGAATAAATGAATAAAAAGAGGGGAGAAAGATGCTTAGCCTCTGCAAAGGGCCCGGCCATGCCTGCACCCTGTGGCTCACCTGGCAGGTGGGGACTCACAACCCCCTCCCCCCAAGCAGTGACCAGGTTCAAGCTCAGCACACCAGCAGCCTGTATGGGTTTATTCCTTGTTCTACTCCCTTGCAAATGTCCTGGGAGCCAGGACAGGGGTGGCTGGGAAAAATCTGTGAAGGCTTCCTGGAGGTGACACCATCTTCATGGGGCCTGGGAGGGCAGAGGGAACTTGACATGTGCTGTGGGAGGAAGAGCAACCCAGACATGTGTAGGCTCCTGTTTCAGGGTTTAGAGAACCAGGTCTGGGGAGAGCCAAACCAAGTGAGGCCTCCAGTCCCCTCTGACAGGCACTACTTCCTGGCACTAAGGAAGGTGTCTGTCTAGCTTCTGGAAAGTATAGCTGGGCCAGAAGTCAAACAGCCTAATCCACAGAATCCTGGTGGCACTGCTATTCCCTCACTAGCATTCCATATGTGCCCAGCTGTGTTGTGCTGGGTTCTTAGTGGGTTTTCTTTATATACATTCCTGGGAAAGCTGTATTTTCAGTCTTGTCCTGCTAGGTGCTTTGTCTTTTTTATATTTGTACACTCTGTTAAGCAGTTACATTTCCACATGAGGTCATCCTCAGCAGCTAATAATCAAAAACCTGGGTGTTCAAAGAACAAAATGGTTAAGAAAACCAGGTCTGAGTGCTCCAGACAATGCAGAAAGGACCAATGCGGTGGGACCCCAATTTCTTTTGTTTTTTTCTCTCCCTCCCTCCCTTCTTTATTTTTGGAAACAGAGTCTTACTCTGTCACCCTGGGTAGAGGATCATGGCCCTAGTGTAGGTCAAAGCAACCTCAAATTCTTGAGCTCAAGGGATCCTCTTGCCTCAGCCTCTTGAATCGCTGGGACTATAGGTGCCTGGCACCACACCCCGCTCATTTTTCTATTTTTAGTAGAGATGGGGTCTCACTCTTGCTCAGGCAGTTTTCGAACTCTGAGCTCAGGCAGTCCACCTGCCTCAGCCTCCCAGAGTGCTGGGGTTACAGGTATGAGCCACCGCACCCCCTCACCTTTAGTTTAGTTACATCAACATGTGCACCCACCAGAATGCAAGGGCTGACACCCTGTCCGTGGGCCAGAGCCCTTAGCCTAGCAAGGCCATTGTGCTCGCCGGACAGTGACAGACAGTGCAGGAGACACAGACCGGGGACACAGGTCCAGGGAGGCTGGTCAGGGGAGGCACTGTGGAGTGGACAGAGGGGCTGGGGATAAGGGGAAAGCGGGACATGACAGCCAGCCCACTGCACACGTGCCAACTGAGATCTTTGCTCTGAGACAGATCCAGGGACAAACCTAAGGTTCCCCCTCTTTAGAAGCTGCCCATGGGGCAGAGAAGAGGCAGTAGGAAGTGGGCCCAGGGCACTGTCACAGCCAACCAGGGACCAACAGCTGAGGAAAGACACTAAATATGCCCCCCCAGAGATAGGAACAGGTGCTTCCGCAGGAGGCCGAGGGCTGCTCTGAAAGAGGGGCACATTAGGGACTGAAGTGTGACCCCTAAACTGCACTGCAGTTTGCTCACGCCTGCTCTCTCCTCACCATCAGCCTGAGGGTGTGCGTTACCAGGCAGGACACCGGCCCCAGGTGAGGTGCCCCTCTCAGCATGTCAATGGGAGCCCATGATGTCTTATTGCTGGTGACATCAATCTTGATCACTTGACCAAGGTGGTGGTTACCAGGATTTTCCACTACAAACTTCCTATTTTTCTCTTTGTAGTTGCTAAATATTTGGGGCTGGAAGGAGATGCTTTAAGGTTATGCAAATACTTAGTTTCTGCTTAAATTTCCAAAGGACTCTGTTTTGATGCTACCAGGTTTGAGACAGATGATGAGGGCGGTGGGGGGGGAGGTCATACCACTATTGACAGCAGCATCCTGAGCTCGTGCTGTCGCTGGAGGAAGAGACTGGAGGAGTGTCACATGGCCAGGTTTAGGGCACAGCTAGTGTCCCCTGAGGGGAGAGGGACAAAGTCAGCAGCCAGGCCAACCTACTCCGGAACTTGAGACATTGAAGACCAGGAAAACTGGAGGCTGTGAGAAGGTACCACGACCTGGGCCAGTGCCGCGTGGAAGCCATTCTTAGTGCTTCAAGATGGCGGCCTTCCCCACTGTGCACATCTGCCCACGTGTTCCCGGCTACTGGGCCCCATTCCCTCTGTCCCTCCTCTGGTCCACAGCCTAGCTGCTGCCTTCTCCAGGGCCATTTCAGGTGCCTGGTGGGATGTAACCATTCCCCTCCCTCAGCTCAGACAACCTCAGGAATGCACAGGTGAGCTCAGAGCCTTGGGCACCTACCACTGCCCAAGAAGACCTCGTGGAGATTACAGCCGCTCCAAGCACCCACTGACCTTCCCCGGCTCTGCATGGATGAAGTTCTAGGGATTCGAGTGACGGCGCCAAGGCTCCTCCATCAGAGGCCGCCTTTGGGTCAGTGCATGAATCCCACAAGTGCCTCCGCATGGGGGCCGAGCCTGCTGCTGGCCATGTGCCCGGCCCCCACTTCTCAGCAGACCTGCGCCCTCGGTGCTGTGCTGCTTGTTTGCTGTAGCTGCATGCTGAGAGCCATATGTCAAAACGACACGCAGCAACAAATATTTTGGCAGGCAGGTCTCATCTGCTTGTCTTCCGGGTTTCACACATGTGCATGTAGACAACACACGTTGTCTGATAGGAGATGTAACTCATGGAGGCATCAGGAGGGACCAGCCCGGGGCACTGCGTCACCTGTGCTGTGCCAGGTGCGCCCACGGGCAACTCCTACTACACTGGGTGCCAGGGCTGAGCCTGAGCCCGAGCCTGGCACATTCACGGGTGCTGCCTGCAGAGCAGTACAGCAGCTCCAGGGGACTTGTGACCCAGGAGGGTGTGGGCGTGGTTTCTTGTTTCCCAGATCTCAAACACCAACTGGGACCTGAGAGCTGGGTAACAGGAGTCTCCCAGGTTTCGGAGTCTCTGCAGCTAAGCCTGGCTTGGTGCAGGTGAGGCGGGGTCAATGCTGGAGAGGAGGCCATGGCCACCTTTCTGGGAGCACAAAGGCAATGGGCTCCAGGGTCTAAACCGCACTATCCCACTGGCCTGGTAATTCTACTTCAAGGAATTCATTGTAAACAAATAATCAAACAAATATACAGAAATACGTGTTCATGGCAAAATCCAAATAAAGCCTGTTGTCTTGTTAATAGTCATGTCCCACTGTTGGTTTCTTGGTTGTGACAAATGTGCTATGGGTGTGTAAGGTAAATAGTAGATGGAAACGCTCTGTGCCAACTCTGTAACTTTCCTGTAAATATGAAATTATTCCAAAATAAGCTTATTTTTAAAAACACCCGTGTTCACATAAGAATTTCCACTGCACCACCGTTTCAATAGTGAAAATCTAACAGCAACAATGTCTGCCAATCTGGGAAGCGTGAGGCACACGGGGCACAAGTGCATCTCAATGCCTCACAGCCGAGGAAGCGGAGGCCTCTCTGTGGACGCCCAGAGCACGTGAGTAGATCCTGGGGGTGATCCCAGAGGGGGTATTTTATGCCTGAAATGATCCATTGATGTGCAAAGTACATGAGGAGCAGGGAGGGCTGACAGACCCACAGCGGTGATCATCTCTGATGCAGGGGGCGCTGACGCCCATTTTCCAGTGTCTGTGTTTGTTATTATCTGAATAGAGGGTTTTCTTCACAGTGTGTACATTCCTCTGTGTCAGTGACAGCCCTTTCTCCATGGGCTACTGCAGAAGCCTCCTGACGGGCCTCCCTGCTCTTGCCTGACCCCCCTGGCACCTCTCAGTGGCCAGAGGGACCCTTTAAACCTGAAGGCAGGTCACAGCTGTGCCAGCAATGGCAGGTCTGGCTGAATGTAACTGGAAGACCTGGCCTCTCCCCCTCCAATGCTTTCCCCATCCCCACTCCAGCCACCCCAGTGCTCTCTGCTATTTCCCCAGCACCTGCTGGGTGCTCCACAGCCAGCACCTCTGTTCTGGGCCAACCCCAGCTCACTGACTCGCCCCTTCCTCCCACAGCCCTTGGCCAGCAATGCCTGATGCCCGGGCCAGTAGGTGCTTAATGGATTCTGGCTACACTGCATCTAAATTAGATGGAACCCAACGCTGAGGTAGTGGGGGAGATGGTGAACCCATAGGCGGAATCAAGGGCCCCACAGAGGGGCAAAGAGAGTCACTGGGGGGGCGCCATGGGGAGGCTCATGGGTGCAGTGACAGCTCACCTGAGACTGAAAGGGTAAGTGCCAGTTAGCTCAGGCCCGAGCTGTGTCAGGAATTTAGACATAATCTTGAATAATCCTGGAAACCACCATAGGGCTTGAAGTCAGGGAGGAACTTCATAAGATCTACCTATGTATTACAAATAAGTTTAAACCTCAAAAATCAAAGTTTTTCCCAACTAAAAGGCCTTCCTCATCTGCTGCAAGGGACAGAGAAAGGCGCGATGCTGATTGGGGGTTGTAGATTGAGCCTTTACCTGGGGTGGGGTCACGGGGAAGGGGCACAGGGAAACTGCCGGTTCTGGAACATTCTGCTCTTGATCTGGGTGGTAGTTACACAGGTGAATGTGTATGCAAAAAGTCACCCAACTGCACACTTAAGTCTGGGAATGTGCTTTACTATGTGTTGCGCCCCACCAAGCAGCTAAGATAAAGAGTAGATAAAAACCGCGACGGGCGATATTTGCTCTCCGCAGCACCGACCACAGCTGTGCAGACACCTGTCACCCTTCTGGACTGTGCTCCGTGAGGGCGCACAGGTCTGTCCTGGTCACCACGGTACCCTCAGTGCTGGCTTGGGGCCACAGAGCTCACCAAGCCACTCAGCAAAGACCTGTGACAGAATGACTCTCAAGAGAAAGGGTGTGTTTCCGGCTGCCCTGCCCGCCACTCCTGTTTGCTTTTCTGTTTGCTTTGGACATGCCGCTGCCCCAACTCTGCCCTCGGATTCTCTGAGATGGAGCCCCACACTGTCTGACGCTGGTCCGGGCACTCCCCATGGGGCTAATGTGCAGGGCAGCCCAGCAGAGACTAAGAGGTAAAAGGCCTCATTCCTACATTCCTACATTTGTGAACCCCCCAAACCTTACCCAAAATCAGGGAGAGGGAAGAAATCCCAGTACTTGCAAGAGCCTGGGCCTGCCAGCTGCCTGCCCCACCCTGTCCAACTGTAGCAGCACCCTTTGGGCAGAGGAAGGACAGATGCCCAGCCAGACCTGCTCATGGGAGGGCTGCAGACCGTGTGTGCCCACATATGTGCCTGTGCACCTGCGTGCATGTTGTGTATGACATGTGTGTGTGCAGTGTGTGTCTACATGTGTGCATGTGCACGTGCCCACGTGTTAAGCAGTGAGTGTGCATGTGCACACGTGTGTCTGAGGAGAGTAACAACTCAGTCTACCAGAGAAGGTCAAAGCCAGGCTAGCAGCACAGGTGGTGCTGAGGCTGGCTGGGATGTTGACCAGCAGACTGTCCCTTGTCAAGCCAGAGTGTTGCTTTGTGGCTATTTGGGCATATTAAGGACTCCAACAGACCACAAAGGACATCTTCATTGATAATACCGGTTATTCATGTTTACTAAGCATTGCTGCGTACCAGGCAGTAGGCCAAGAACTTTGTGTTTTCTATTCTCTCCTGTCTGCCCATCTGTGGGCGGAGGGGACTGAAGCTGAGAGGCTTGTCCAGGGCACACAGAGGGCAGCGAGTGGCTGGGCCAGGCGGCGATGCCCGTGCCTCTGGGCAGCCCACGAGCACACACTGCCCCCATTTGTGTCCTCTCTCTAACTTAGCAAACGCTTACCACAGCTTGCTCTGCCCAGGCCTATGGATGCAGAGCTGACCAAGGCAGGACGTAGTCTCTGGAGAACTTGGAGTCAACTGTATGGACAGACCTAAACATAATTAGTCACAACCGAGCTGGGGACACAGGCCAGGGCATGCAGAGGATAGAGGTACACGGGGTCAAGAGCCCCAGTCTGAGCCTAGAGTCCCCAGGACTCCCTTTAGCTCACCTACACCCCCCTCTGTGGCCCTGGACCACCTGCTCTCCCTCTAGACTGGAGCTCTGTAGGCCCAGCCGAGCTGCTGCTGCTGGGTCCTGGCACCTGGGGAGTGCCTCTGGAGGGGAGCTCTGCTTCTCCCCTGGAGCGCTGCTGCCACAGGCCTGAGCAAAGGCGTTAGTGAGCCTAGAAATGGGGGCCTGGCCCAGGGAGAGAGGGCTCTGCCCCCGGGCAAAGTGCACGGAAATTCAACATAAAGTGTGTGCAGAGCTGAGATGAGCTGCAAACAGCTCTCCTGCCACCACTGCCTCCCTCAGACTCAGGGCCACTTTGTCTCAGCTGCCCACCTCCCATTGGACACCCTCACAGTAACCAGGCCAAGTTTCAGCTGGGAGCCCATCAATCCTGCGAAAAAGACCCCAAAAGGCAGATGTGTGCTAGTGAACTGTCTCTCTGGGGGGTGGGGGAAACACTGGTTTACAGCATTTGCCAATCCCACGGTGTAAATACTTCCACAGTAGCTGACTTCAAGGCACCGAGATATGTCTCAACGGAGTCAAGAAGGGACGTGTACAACTGGCTCTTGAAAGCTGGTCGCAGCTGGCTCCAACACCCCCAAGGTCTGAATTACAGGTATCCACATGTCGCTTAAGGCCACAGCTTACTGACAGTGCTGGGAAAACCAAAGGAGCCTGGCCAGAAGCCACAGTGGTGGCCAGCACCCATGGTCCCTAGCGGCCCCCGGGGACAAGTAAGCATATATCCCCCAGGAAGAAGAAAGCGGTATGCCTTTTGGGGTACAAGGACAACCCCTACTGAGGGTGAGTTTCCCCAGGGGTCCTATAATGCTAACCAGACTCCTGCCATCCAGAGGGTGCCAAGATTCTAGAGCATATGTGATGACATGCCCAGGCTTCAGGACCTGGCCCTGTTACAGTAACTGGAGAAGGTGCAGCCAGGAGGCCAGGCTGGGCTGGGATCTCCAGGCTCAGCCACACCTGTCCCCAGGCCTCTCCCGCTGAGACGCCAGAGCCGGCATGGCAACTGCCCACAACAAACACTGCACAGCAGGCCACCCAGGGACAGAGGGGCCCCTCCCAGCCCGTCTCCCCAGGGCCCTCTGGGATGGCAGGAGGTACTCTGGCTTTGGTGCCTTCCTCCTCTCAGGTTTCTGAAGGTGTAAAACCCAGTTTTCCCTTAGCTCCCACGGCGACTGCCCCCAGGTGTAATCTGATCTAGAGTAGGGAGCTGGCAGCCTCATTCCACAGCACTATCTGCCAACCTCTGCAGCTGTCTCCCCGTGACCTTGATCAAGGCCAAAGTGTCCTCTAGGTCTCAGGCTGAGGTTAGGACAATGGGAGCAGTGCTTATTCTGCCCACCAAACTGGATGTGCCAAGAAGCGATGCGGGGAGAGACCTTGAAATTCTCGGACAACAGTGACCACCCAGGAAGCGTGACATGGGACTGTGTTTCTTCCTCGTCAGGCTCCTAAGCAGTACACCCTCCCTAATGCAGTCTGCAAAGGACAGAGGATCAGACTGATACTCTAGGGTGGACAACTATTGATTTAAAAATAGTGCCCTCTAGGGCGGCACCTGTGGCTCAGAGGAGTAGGGCGCCGGCCCCATATATCAGAGGAGGCAGGTTCAAACCCAGCCCCGCCAAAAAAAAAAAAAAAAAAGCTGCAAAATAAATAAATAAATAAATAAAAATAGTGCCCTTCCTACAATCAGGCACAAAATCTAGAAACCTAGCTCAGTGAGTCCTTATCCCCACAAACTAAACTATAACCTCAAGGATCAACTGCCTCAAAGATACACCAACCAGTGAATTCTTGAGGCCTGTGGCAAAATGTCTGCTTATTCTTTTCAGTCTATATTTTGTCTCTTCTGATTAGGTATTCTCTATCTTTTTTATCTTCAAGTTCACAGATTCTTCCCTCAGTCTCCTTGGTTCTGCTGTCAAGTTCATCCACTGGGTTTTTTTATTTTGGCTTTTGGATTTTTCGGGTCTAAACTTTTCATGTGGCTCTTCGTTATATCTTCTACTTCTTTACTGAGATTTTTCTACTTTGTTAATTTATTTCGAGCATATTTACAATTGACTGTTGAAGCATTGTTATAGGAGTGGCTATAAAATCTTTGTTCTGACATCTGTATCCGGTAAGTGCCGTTGTCTACTAATGGTCTTTTCTCATACAAAGTGAGATTGCCTTGGTTCTTAGCATGACAAGTGGTTTTGCATTGAAACCTGGACATTTTGGGTCTGTGGTATGAAACACTATCGTATTTGAACCTTCTGTTTCCTCTGGCTTTTTTGAACACAGCTGTGGCAGAGGAAGGGGGTAATGCTGCCTCATCTCTGCCAGGTGGGGTGAAGTCCAGGTTCCTCACTGAGTGAGGCAGAAGCTCTCATTACTGCTAGTGAGGGTGGGAGTTCCACCCTGGCTGGGAGGAGCAGGAAACCCTCATTATTGCTTCCTGGGTAGCCCCCACCGTCACTGTATGTAACGGGGGTGGGGCCAATGTTACCCTCCTTGACTCTCTAATATGATACCGCCTGTCCATGGGGAGGGGAAGGAATGCCTCATTACTGCTGGGGGTGGGAGCACAGGCTGTCCATGTGGTCTCTACTGCCACCCAAGCTGGGGTCTTGCTATGCCCAGCTCCTGGCCTCCTACCCAGATGGAGGAGGTCATTACAGCCCAGTAAGTGCGGGAGTCAAGGTTCCTCACTCAGCCCTTGCTGGTGTGGGTGGGTCTGGGGCACAAGTTTTTCTGTGGCATTTGGCTGGATTATAGCAGCTATTGTCTAAAAGTCTGCTGTCTTGCTAGGCCTCTCCTTTCCTGGTGCTTGGCCCCGAGAGCACAGGCCTCGGCAGGGACTTTTTTGGCTGGTTCCCACCAGTGTTTCTGAGCTGCTGTCCTCTTCAGCTCCAAATCCAAGATGCACAAGCCAGACAGGAGACCCGGGGACCCACCTCTCGACTGCTCCTCAGGTCCTGAGACCCCTAGCCAGCCTGCTTTCTTCTCGTCTCCTTTCAGAGTCTTCTGTTTGTTTTGTAACTACTGTCCGGGGATTTTACTCGCACTGGGCAGGGAGGACGGTGAAAGGTACTTCTCCTCCCTCCCGCTGGAAGAGGACGTCTGTCCATACGAGTGATTTTCATGGCTTAGATTTTCCTCTTGCAACCAGGGTGGGTCTTGAGTGAGGGCACAGCATGTGTCTCTGACAGAAGATGCCTCCAGCTCCCCCTTAGGTGTCTGCTTTGCAGAAGACCCTGGAGAACCCTTACAAGCCCAGCTCTAGGCCCTTCTGTAGCTGGCCGGGCCCGGCTCCAGCCCCTGTGCCCAACAGCCGCTCCCTCACCCTCCAGCTTGCCGTGCAGAGAACAGCACACACTCCAGAACATTGATGCCAAGCTCCCAACAGGAGCTCCCCGAGTCTTGGCTATTTTGCTGCACTGACCAGGAGGAAAGGAGCGGCCGTGGCATTCCCTGAGCAAGGCCTAGGCAGAGGGTATTTTTAGATCTCCTCCCACAGCCTCAGCTAAGACGCAGCAATCTGCTCTCTCCCCTGCAGGCCAAAGTGAAATACAGACGGGTCTATTTTAAAGGTAACAAGTACATGCTATAAAATTGTACATAAAACGCTATCTTAATTATGTTTAAAAATTCACAAAAAAAGAGGGAGAGAGACTGGAAGGAAATATGCCAAAACATTAACTGATTTTGCTGGTGAATTATGGAAGGATTTGTTTTGCCTGTGTCTTTCTAATTGTTTATAATTTTCTAATTTTCCACGTGTATATATTACATTTATAAAATTAAAAACAAAATTTAAAACCCCAAACCAATCCCCCCCATGTAACAAAGCAGTAACTATACTGAGCCAACACAGGCTGCCCCTCTCACCTGGACCTGGGCTTATTTCTTAGGACCCCAAGTTATAGCCATGACAGGACCCTGGCGCCCTTCTATGTGCTGTCAGCCACACTCAGGGTCATGGAAAGTAGAAATGATGCCCCTTCCTTAGGCTCCTAAGGCTTTCCAGTTTGAGTGTCATCTCAGGTGGCAACATTATTGCAGAGAGTCGCTTTGCAGTTCCATGGAAAATGTGCCTGACCCCCTGGAACCCACCATCTGGGGGCTGCTGAGCCAGTGGAACGCACCCCAGACAGGTGCCTTGGGCCTTGCAAGAGACTCTCAGGACCACCAAAGGACAGAAGTTCAGGGAAACCCAGCATTTCCAAGAAGCAATCTCCCTGGGCCACAGTTTCCTCCAGATGTGCCGAAGATGTCATCCAAGACCAAAAAAAGAACCCACTTATCATCCTATATGAAATAATTCCAATGCTAGGCAGCTTTTCAGTCTGGGGTCCAACTGTGCCTCTTCCGCAGCAGACTCATCTTTGGCCTCGCCCCCTAGACCCCCACTTTGGCCTTGGTGGGTGGCCTCTGTTTCAACATAGCTCGCCTTGTGACTTTGTTGGAAGAGTGTGGGCCCTGGGGAAGCAGCCAGGCCCCTGGCCAGGAGCCTGGGACCCACAACTCAGCAGGCGCAGGCATGTGAATGTAGCCAAGGCCAGCTGGTATGCATCATGGGCAGGTGGCCTCTGAGCCCACCTATATTCCTCCAGCAGATGGTCAGTGCCACCAGAGGGCCAAAGGGCAGCAAAGAAATGACACTTGCAAAATCCAGCTGAACTAAGCAAACGTTCCTAGGAGTTCAAACTGGTCATCGGGGGCACCATCTTGCTGGAGGTCTCCTCTTGGCGTGCCCTCTGCCTTCACCCTCTCCTCGGGATTCCCCTTTCCTTGGCTAACCAGGGGCAGGAAAACCTTGCTCTCTACACCTCTGCTATCAGAACGTCACTACTGTCTTTTGCAAACAGCAGCGGGGGCCACGCTCAGTAACCTCTGTGGAGAGAAACCACCAATGGCTCATTGGGAAAACAGGGCCAGGGCTGGCCACTGTGGCTGTCCCAGGCGCAGGAAGCTGGCTGCATCTTTATTTATAACTCCTTTTACTTCCAGTGTTAAGGCCCCGCAATTCCAACCAAAAAGGTCGAGAGAAAAATGAATGCCTTGACATTTTTTCCAAACATCCTCCCGAAGAGCTCTTGGCAAAGGAGCTTGGTTTTGCTGAGAGCATGAGAATGTCTGTGGCCACAAAGCCCTCCTCGGATCGGTCTATTTTTGTTTGCTAAGACATCTGTGCCCTACAAGACTCGACACATGGGACCATAAAGGAAAAACAAAGCATGTAAACAGGGACTAAAAGCTCTACCAAAGTAGAAGTGGGTCTTTTGCCCTGTTGTTACATGTTTCTTGGGTCTTTAGGGGCTGGGCAGAGTGGTGAGTACCCCTGCCTGCTGGCCTCCTGCCCCTAAGGGCTGACCAGGGATTCTACCCCAGTCTTTTCCTGCAAGCCTTCCAGGAAGTTCTGCTTCTGAGCTGGACACGCCAAGTGCATGCACTCATGTGAGAGGCGGGAACTCACCACAGCCAAGAGGGAATGTCAGGGCAGCTCAGAGAGTACTTCAGGCCACCCCAGGCTGGACACTGAGGATGGAAAAATGAAGACGCCGGCTCGGCACCTGTGGCTCAACGGGCTAAGATGCCAGCCACGTACACCTGAGTTGGCGGTTCGAATCCAGTCTGGGCCCGCCAAACAACAATGACGGCTGCAACCAAAAAATGGCTGGGCGTTGTGGCGGGCGCCTGTGGTCCCAGCTACTTGGGAGGCAGAGGCAAGAGACTTGCTTGAGCCCAAGAATTGGAGGTTGCTGTGAGCTGTGATGATACAGCACTCTATCCAGGGTGACAGCTTGAGGTTCTGTCTAAAAAAAAAAAAAAAAAATGAAGACGCCATGGTAGGTACCCCTGGCTGTTGTAGAAAAGGACCCATCACGAGAGCTGTGACCAGGGCACCAATGAGCTCTTGAGGGGGCAGACAAGGAAACACCTAAACCTCCCCAGTGGCACCAGGGTAAGTTTCCTGGTGGAGGCTGCACTTAAAGGCAGAGGCAGAATGGAAGAGCAGGGAGGGGAAGAGAGCATTCCAGGCCTGCAGCAGCACAGTGTGTGGCCTGCCTGTCTGGAACTAGGAGTGAGAGGGAGTGAGAGGCAGGGTGGGCAATGAGAACAGAAGGCTGGACAGAGGCAATTCTAGAAGGATCTCAAATGCCAGGCACAGGAATTTGACTCTGTCCTTTGAAATGGGGCAGTGGATGCTGAGATGCAGGACAAGTGCCTGCCAAGGTAGTTTCAAACCTTTTCTGAGATCCTCAATGTGTCCTCACATTGAAACAGAATCAAGTCCACCCAGGTGGAGACTACAGCCCCACCCGTTCACGGAGTCGGCCTCCGCACAGCACCCTGCCCAGTCTCAGAGCTGCCTTGGCACCTTCCCCCCGTCCAGTCTGGTGGGTCCCACTGACTAGGAGGCCACACTACTCCTGACTCCCCCCACATGCACTAAAACCTGAAGCAGACACGAGGGACCCTCGCTGGACACAGATGTCAAAGACCCTTAGCACCAGACCAGGCCCAGAAAGCTATGGTCCTGCTCTGCTGTTCTCCAGCTCTGCTTTCTTGGGCAAGTAATTTTAACCCCTGTGCCTCGGTTTCCTCATCTGTAAAATGGGGATAAGACAGAATCTACCTTAATGCTCAGTAAGCATTAGCAACTATGAGGAAGCTGACAGCAAATAAGAGCATCGCTCTTGCCTGTCTCTTCCCCAAGCCACAGACCCTCAGCCCTCCTGGGGCCTCTGCGGTTCTCTCACGACTCCTTGTTCAAGGAGCAGGTGCACACCCCCGCACTGATGCTCACGCCCTGCCCCCCCGCACCGACGTGGTGCCCCCAGAAGTTTGGAAATGAGTTATTCAAGCATCTCTTCCTCGACTTCCTTTTATTTGCCTGAGCTCTCATGGCATCAGGAACTGGGCACCAGCAACATTTGAAAAATAACCGTTTTCCACAACTTACTGCAGCACTTGATCAGCACAACTAAGATTTTCCTCTCACTGACTGCAGTGTCACGAGCTCCTGGGTATGAGATGGAAGGCTGGTTGATGATCCTGGCGAAGTCTTTCTGAATACCAGGTGCAGAATGACTCACGTCACACCCACCTAAATATCACCCAAACCACACGGCAACATCTCGCCATAGAGCCTAGAAAGGGACGTTCTAGTGGCTGGGGGAAGTGGCTGAGTGGGAGATCAAACCCTGGTCAGAAGGCCCCCACCCCCTTGGAATTAAAACGTGGTTTCCTCAGCCAGGATGCTCACACGCACTGACCACCTGTCTGGCAAGCCTGAAATTAATTTGCCAGCATCTCCAGCATGGCATCTGATTGGTTGGAGAATAAAAAAGCATCTTCTCCAGAGAATAAATGAGCCACAGACTCTGTATTCCATCTTTGATGAAATGCAGATTTCTCATTAAAGAAAAGCCTCTGTTTAAAAAACATACAATAAAGCCTGAGAAAGGACATGAACATGAAATTCACAGAAGAAACAAATATTGGCAACTGAAGAAGGTGGAGAAAGCCCCATTTTCAATCAAAGAAGATTTCATTTCTTCCTATCAAGGGAGGCATGCTTTAATAAATGATGCCACTCCTCCTTGGTGTGAGCACAAAGAGTCACAGGATTGTCCTTCCCAGAGGGAAGTGCAGCTTCATGTTTGGAGGGAGAATTTTGCGGAAGTACCAAAAACTTAGAATTTTGCATGGCCTTTGACCCAGCAATTATATATGGCAGAATTTATCTCAATGCAAAAGTCACAAATAAGAGCGACAAGAATGCTCAGTGCAGCCGTGTTTACAATAAAAAAGAGCTGGAAACAGATGGAATGTCTGACAACAGCACTCCACACAACGGAGCAGGATGCAGCCACCAGGACGACGGCACAGGAGCATGCACAGTGACGCGGGGCCAGTCGCCGGAAAGAGACGTTTCAGAACAGCACGTGCCCCTGACTTCACCTTGGAGTGGGACAGACGGCACTAGCTGTGCATACAGGTTTGCAAGGTGGACACCAAGACCATATCAGAAGTCACCTCAAGACGGTGGTTTACTTTCTTTCTTCATTCTCAAGTTTTCAGAAATTTTCAGCAGTGGAAAATTTGGAAGCCAGACTGCCTGAACTTGAAACTGGCCTTGGCACCACTGAGCTGTGGCCTTGGGAGGTCGCAGGGACAGAACAAGCTGATGCATGTAAGCACTGAGTAAACGCGGGTGCTGGGGTCAGCCTGCTAGTGTCCAGCCTGGTCTGACCTCAGGCCAGCATCTTCAGTTATCTAAAGGAGTAAGGGGGCTGTGGGGACACTCTGTGCACGTTCAGTGAAATAACAAATGTGAACAGCTCAGGGCAGGGCTGGGCCCAGATCATATAAGTGATTTCGTTAGCAAAAGGAAAAGACGCAAATTAGTATATTGAATATTGAACTTTTTTTAAATAAAGAGGACTATGGTGGTGATAGGATTATTTCTCCTGCCTTAAAGCAACTAGAACACTGGATAAAATATATGAAATGGTGATTCTCAGGCCCTGGACAACAGGCAGTACAGGAGGGACACCGACGAGGCCAGCCCTACAGCTGCCCGTGCAGGGAAAGGGGACCTGCCACACGCTGGCCTCACAGCGGGAGGGCCTTCCCCAGGAGGTTGGAGGGCCAAGGGAGAGCAGATAGAGGTAGGAGTTGGGGAGAGGCTGTGCCCAAAGTTTTGAAACGCAAGGGCCCTGCTAGGCTCGGCCAGCCCCTGTCAGGCCTCTCTGCAGGTGCCTGCCTCACTGCTGGATCCTCAAGTGAACAGGAACCTTGCAGACCCCCCAGCCCTCCCCAGTGGCTCCAGACCACAGTCCCCATATTCCTTGGAGAGGGTGGCTTCCTTTTGGTCCAGCAAGGGGCTTTCTCCCTAGTACCTGGTCCCTAGAACCCAGCCCTGTCTGTCCTCCAGTATTAGGGCAAGAGGACTGCCAGCATGCTTGCCCCTTACCCAAGCTCACATATGTAGTGAACCAGAGGCCAGGGGCTCCCCTTGGGAGGTACAGAGCACAGTGACCTTTAGAATGGCTGGGTTCAAATTCCAGCCCAGCTATCCCCTTGCTGGACAAATTCAGACCAATGATTCAGCCTCTCTGAGCCTCAGTTTCCTGACCTATAAAATGGGACTAAAATGCCAGCCTCATGTAGCTGTTGTTGGAAGTCAGCAAATCATGTCTATGCAGTGTGCAGATGGAGCCCAGCACACAGCAGATGCTCACTAATGAAGCTACTATTAGGATTTCTCATTTTCTCCCCTAAAAAGCGTGTACTCCTCTTAACCAATCACCTGGTTCCCAAGAAGCAACCTCTTGTGCACATCTGCTTCATCCCACCACTAAAGAACCTACCCCTTCTGGAAATTCCTGCCAGAGCTGCAGTCTTTAAACAGACCCTGAGGCCCAGAGATGGGAAAAGTATGTAGAAAATATGTGGGGGGTTGGGGGGAGGCAGAAGCAAGTCCTGTGACTCAGCAGATAGCCAACTGGACTGGGAGTAAATGTTGGTGGAGGCCCCAGGGACAGCCCACCTGGCTGTGCCCCCTTCAGCTCCTCAAGTGCTGTCAATGATAAAAATGACAAGGACCGTAAGCAGCGGTACTGAGCACTTACTGTGTACCAGGCATTATTCTAAGTACTTTGTACACAATATTTAATTGCACATCCTGTTATTGAAGCTGAGTCTTAAAGAGGCTAAGAACCTACCTGATCCAGGTCACCGCAGCTGCCGGCAGCACAGCAGGGTCTGAATTCAGGCAGCCCCAGCTGATGACTGCCCGCCACACTCCCTCCCCACACAGGTTTGGGTCTCCTTCTACAAAATTTTACAAAGAGGTAGCCAACACACAGAGAATACTTTGTAAATATTCTGTGAATTTTTGTAATGCATATGTTGTAAATAAAGGTACATTTAGCTGCAATTTCCTATTTTCCCTATATATGGTGACTTTCTTTTTTAATGTATGGTGACTTTAAGGGTGATTTTTGGGACACTCGATATCATGCTGAAGTCCTTCATCACTGACCCAAGTGGGCTGTCTAAAGGAGCGCCTAGTTCGCAAAGGATGTTGCCACAAGAATCATAGGAGGTCCTGGTCCCTCCAGGAGCAGGAAAAAGGCAGACACCAGAGATCCCAACGCCATGAATGCCACCTGCCGGGCTGCCACTTGTCTCCTCCTCTAGATGGGGCAGGGGAGTGCCTGGGGGTCTCTGGGCAGCTTGCAAAGGTGACATTATCACTGGGAGCCGTGCAGCATACAGAGACAGGCACAATCCTGGTCCTTCGGTTCAGCTGTCTGGGTAGTCCTGGGACAGAGAGGAGGACACAGGTGTAGCCTGGCTGTGTTTGGGGGGAGGGGGGTAGACAGGGCTGCAGGCGAAGCACCGAGGTTAGGGGATAAGTTCCACATTCCCCCAAATGAGAGCTCCACTTTAGTTCACCCTAGGTCTGCATGTGGATTTCTTATTCTTTGCCTCCAAGATCCCGTTTGTCTACTGAGCCAGAAAATCGGCTAAGCACTGGGGACACTGAGTCACAAGGATCTCGCCTCCTGTGGTGCTACCACTCATCAGCCATGCCACCTCCAAGCCCCGGGTGCTAACAGCAGGCGCTGACCCCTCCCCCAGTTGAGGTACCCAGAGGCCCCTTGTGTGGAATAAAGGAGCACCAGGAGGCCGCTGCTGGCGCTGTGCGGGCCTCATTATCAGCTCAGAAGGCCAGCTTAAAGGATATTCTAGTAATTGTAAGGGGTTTTTTTGTAAATGTTAATTATGGTTGCCTTAATTAGTTCTGAACCCATTGATCTATGGATTATATTAGGTTTATAAGTGTAATTACTTTAACAGGCATATGGATTACAATTACGCTCCAATTAAACCCCAAACGTATAGCATATAAATTAGCAAAGGGATCATCCTGCTTCTCTAGGGTCAGGCTATTGAAATGTTGCCACGCTCAGGGCTCCATGCTGGGCTGGTTCTTCACAGGCTGGGGGGCTGCGGGGAATTTGGAGGGAGGGTGGTCCGGATGGTTTCTGGCAGCAGCGCCCCGCCCTGTCCGTCCAGGCCCCATTTGGGAAGGACTGTGGGGGCGGGGGCAGAGGGGCAGTGGCCCAGCCTGGGAGCAGCGGTGGCTGGAGGATCAAGAGCCGAGCTCCATCCTGTTCTTTCTCACAGAAATCAGGACACCCAACACCCCATTCATTACACTCTCACGTCCCCTCCAGGCAGGGATGGCCTTCTCACCTTGTCTCTGGGGAGGTGGGATCATGAACCCACTTTCCAAGGTGGGGGGAGGATGGAGGGCAGGAGAAACCCCAAGTGCCATGCTCCCGGGCCCTCTCCGACCAGAGGATGGAGTGACAGGAATTCACCAGGTTTGGGACATGGATGGGTGTCCAGTGGAGCAGGGGAGAGGACAGGAATGACTGTGGTCAGTGGAGAGGGGTATGACAGAACTCAGGGAGCCCCTGGTGGCACACCACTATCAGGAAGCTGGCCACAGGGGGCGGCCCTGTGGGCACCTGCCTGTGCCTCTGCAGAGGCTGCTACAGGAAAGGAAGGTGGGAGCAGAGAAGGACAGGTCCCCTCTCCCGACAGCCACAGGAAGGGTGAGCCTTGTGTGTAGGGGGGACAATCATGCTCAAGCAAGGGCCAGGTCTAGAGAACCAAGACGGGGTCACCCGTGAGCCCTTGCCCTGCAGCTGCCTGAAGGCAGGGACAAGACAAGGTGCACCAAGGACAAGCAGGTGGGCAGAGGCCACAAGACACAGGTCACTACGCCAACAGTAGTCCAGGCTTCCTTGGCAAAGAGTGAGCCCCTCATCACCAGAGGTGTTCCAGCCCAGCCGGCAGGCACGCAGAGGACAGGGGTCTACTTGCACTGAGGAGCCTGGCTTGGCAGTATCAGAGTTCTCCAACTTCAGCCCTCTGAGATGCGTCACCAGCTGGAAGTCTTACGCATGGGTCTGGCACACCACTGTCCGGGCATCCATGACACCCAGTCCCTGCAAAGCCACAGTCTTCTTCATGGCCACTGGTTACCATGCCAGAAGCCTCACAGACATTTCATTTAATTTGATCTTCATGTGATGCTCAGCAAGGAGGCATGACTACCCTCATTTACAAATGAGAAAAGCAAGACCCTGAGAGTCCGTCACTCACCCCAGAGTGCCCCCTAGGGAGCACAGGGCTATATCCTTGGGGGACGCAGGACTGTATCTGGGGTGGGACACGCCGTCCTGCCATGGCCCAGGATTCTGCCAACCATGGAGGCTGATGGCCTTTCTGGCCAGTGCTCCCAGGCTAGCCCACTTCCAGGCACTATGAAGACCCCACACATGAGCAGCACCCCAGACTGATTCCCCTGCAGGGTGTGGCTGGCCAGACTGCCCCCAAACTGCCAGGACTCCCCCACTCTGAGACAACCCACGTCACCTGGGTCAGGGGCCTCAAGGCCCAGGAGGGGCTGTTCCTTACTCACAAAGGCCCCCCAGGAGATCCTGAGAGCCAGAGGGACAGAGCTCAGCCCATTTGTGTGCTCAGAGCTCCCTTGTCAGTCATGGGAGGACAATGGGCTATGGACTTTTCTGGAACTTTTCTTTCCTCCACAAAGACTTACATTAACAGAATCCTTAATAGTATGAAAAGTGTAAATACTTAGGTGAGAAATCAGAAACTTTTTAAAACTGGGGATTAGGTCCCAGCATAAAAGTAAGTTTAAGAAAGCAGACATATATACACGAAAAGGAAAAAAGGAAGGAAACCACCTAAATGTCCATTCACAGGAAACTGGAATGTTCACCAAGGACAAGCACGTGGGCAGCCACTTAAATGCCTGAGTTAGTGCTTCTGCCAGGGCCTCGGCGGAGTGTCCCCTGTGTACCACAAAGTGAGACAAGCAAGGTGAAAAAACCCCAAGATGACCGTTTCTAAAAACACACAAGACAACCCCCCATGTGTGTGCAGAGCACGAAGGTTGATGGGGACCAATCTGGGGTGGGAGTGGGGGTAAGAGAGCGGAGGGGAATAGGCATAGAAAGAACTCAAAGGCCTCAGTCAAACAGAAGCATATCCATGGTGTGATGTTAAGTGAAATATAGAACACAAAATTCTCACTGCATCACAAACTAAATATGTGTGGACAAACAGCAAGGTGGAGCGTAGCAAAGTGGGGGACCCTTCGAGGAGGTGATACTGAAGACCAGGCAGGCTGGGAGCACAGAGAAAGACCCACCCTACCCACTGAGATAATTCACTGTCTTATTATTTAGCTAATCACACGAGTTAATATCGAGCAGGCACATCCCGGAGCCCGCAGGGGCTCAGTACAGGTCTTTGATAAACTTGTGGGTAGCTGCCACCCATCAAATGCCAGGATACACATTGCACCCAGCAGGCCCTAAACAACCTGCCTGCACTGCCCATCAGCAGCAAGACACAATCACGAAAAACAGGTGGTCCCTGGGACCTAGGATCCATGGTGCATCCCCTCACTCCACGCTGCAGATGACTCTGTTCCCACAGACCCCACACCCTCTTCTGCCCTCCTGCATGGAAGGGTCATGTGCACTTTGGCTGAGGACTTTCCCACCAGCTTGGTGGAGGGAGGACAGCAACCCAGTGAGTGCCCGGTCCTGATGTCACACCCGAGGCAGACGCCCCATCAATACCATTCCTCTTGCCTGTCCTCCACTGCATCATAGCCGTGCCTATCACCGCACACAACTGGACTTAATGACAGCAAGGGCGCTGCATTCTCTCCCCAAATGAGCCTCCCTGCCCTTCTCGAGGCAGAATGACAATGTTAGCCCTTAGAAATCCGAATTATGCCTGTGGTTTGTTTGTATTGATTTTCGGAAAGATAAAAAAATCGAAAACCACAGGAGACACATTAGAAAGCAATCATGTTTATTTCGTCAGTGGAGCACACTGGTGTGAACACATCACTCCCAGACCACAGGCCTTTCACTGAGGGTGGGGTCTGGCCTTCCCTCCAGCCACCTGAGGGCAGCAGTCCACCCTGAGGGTGAGGCCCGGGAGGTAGGCACCCTTCCCCCCTCAGGGACAGAACCAACTAGAGCCGGGGCTTATGCCCAGAACTCTGCCCACGTTCTTGGCAGCCCACACAACCTGGGGGTGACAAAGTACAGAAGCAGGTGCCAGGCTTCCTGCAGGAGGGGCTGTCAGCCAAGACCTGGCCTGCCTGACGTTAGCCTCCTAAGGAGGTCCTGCGAGGAGGCCGCCAGATAGCTCCTCAGAGACTCTGAAGATGGTGCCAAGGTTTGGGATGTCTCCTTCAAAATTCAGGCGATAGTGTAGTGCAGGGGGCAGGTGACGGAGCTGAGAGGTGGGGCTGATCGGAAGGGATTAGGAGTGAGGCCCCCACAACCGAGTACAGCACTTGGTTAACTCAGGCCATAGTGTAGTGCTGGGGGCAGGTGACGGAGCTGAGAGGTGGGGCTGATTGGAGGGGAGGCCCCCACAGCACTCGGTTTACTCACCCTTCTGCCAGGTGGGGACATAGCAAGGGGTAGCCCCTGGATCTTGGAATTCCCGGCCTCCAGAACTGTGAGAAAATAAATTTCTGTTCCTTATAAATTACCCAGCCTCAGAAATTCTGTTACAGCAACACAAACGAACTGAGGCAAGTAGAATAAGAAAGGGCTTGGTCTCCCAAGCAAGGATAAAGATCAGTGGTCCCTTTAGACTGTGAACCTGACCTGACTCCGGGGCACTTCTTGGATGTGCCACTGCTGACCCCCCCAGAGCTGAACCTATGATTTCAGATCCCCAGAGAATTTGACAACAGCCCCTCCCCAAACTCCTCCCCTCGAGACACCTCCTCTCTGCACACTTCTGCACCTGGTTCCCCGGACCACGCTGCACCTACACTCCAGCTCTGCCCTCTGCCTGCCCCTCTGTGCCCAGCCACGTGTGGGCACCAAGCCCTAACCACAGAACACTACCCTGGGCCTCAAGCATTCACTGCAGGGGATCGACCCTCAGTTACTCATATCACACATGTAATCAGGAGGTGGAAAGAGCCTGGAGGGACCCCAGAGACCCCACCATCCAACTCTCACAGCTCTCTACAGTGACTAAGCAACTTCCCCTATGGAGGGACAGTTGAGGTGGATCACTGTCTACCACACACACTAGGATGACAACATGTGGCCTGGCCACTGGCCTAGCAAAAGCCCCTTTAAAAGCCAAGCACGTGCAGTATAATGCCATTGAAGTTCCCAGCCCGGCAAGCTAGTCTCTGCTGTTAGGTGTATGGTGGGGGCGTCTCAGGGGTTGAAGTGACTGGATGAGGGCAGGGGGCTGGTCGTGCTCTGCCCACTTAATAATAACGTGTCCAACTGCACACTTAAGTTCTACACACTTTCCTGTATGTATTTTAAGGATCAATAAGATTTTTTTTTTTTTGTAGAGACAGAGTCTCAGTTTATCGTCCTCGGTAGATTGCCATGGCATCACACAGCTCACAGCAACCTCCAACTCCTGGGCTTAGGCGATTCTCTTGCCTCAGCCTCCCGAGTAGCTGGGACTACAGGTGCCCCCACAACGCCTGGCTATTTTTTTGTTGTTGTTGCAGTTTGGCTGGGGCCAGATTTGAACCCGCCACCCTCAATATATGAGGCTGGCACTGAGCCACAGGAGTCACTCAAGATTTTTTTTTTAAATAAAAAGAATCCTGACCACAGAAAATGGAATGTTTCTGATCTGATTCTCCTGCCCTGAAACCCCAGCCCAGGTGCTAACAGCAGTCAGGTGTATCTGGAGGCCACTTCCCACCCCCTGTCATTAGACCTGCTGATCTGACCCAGCAACCTCAGAGCAGCCACCTCTTGCCCTCTACTCATGGGGTGCTGGATGCAAGCCCCCCCCACGAGGAGGGTGCTGGGGGGAGGGTAAGTACAGGGGTGGCTGTGCCTTCCAACCAGGGCAAGGGATGGTGGGGAGGAGGTGCACAGGCCCTGTCCTCCCCCAGGGTCTGAACGCATACTGGTTGGAAATGGCCATTGGAATCTGCCGGTCCAGCGATAGTTCTTACACTTGGCTCTCCTGGACACAATGATGGCCCCTAACTGTCCCAGGACCAAGTGTCCTGGTCACTATGATGGCCCCTGACTATCTGCTTCTGCCCCCAACCCAGACAGTCCTTCCCAATCCTGGTTCCAGAGAGGGAAGCCCTTCCGCTCCATTCCCCAGAAGACACAAACAGAAGAATCCAGCACTTCTCTGCACCAGGGACAGAGGGAACCTTCTCCTGTGGGTGACATGGGGTGAGGCACACACTTGTCTCCCAGATCAACCCTGGGAAAGGTGCCCCCAGCCCTTCTGGCTCTGCTGGTCTCTCAGCCTCGGCCACCTCAGGGGCCTCAAAGGGTCACCCCACTTGCTGTTACCAGGCTTGGCTGGGAGGCGGGGGTGCTGCGGTTCTAAGATTCACATCACTGAGAGAGGACTGTCAAAAGATGCAAGCAACTCTTTGGGCATGAACTTGACTCCAAAATCCACTTTATAAGTGTAAATGCATTCAGTGTGTCTTTTTTTTTTTTAATTTTGAAATAATTTTTTTTTTTATTGAATCATAGCTGTGTGCATTAGTTCAATCATGGGGTACAGTGTGTGGGCTTCGCATACAATCTGAGATTTTTTATCAACCTGATTGACATAACATTCATGAGATTTTCTCATTTACTATGTGAAAACATTTTTGATCGGTATTTAGAAGTTTTCTCCTGACCCTTCAAATATGTACCACACATGTGATCTCACCCTTTGTCCCATCTCCCCCCACCCTCTCCCTCTCCTTCCCTCCCTCTCCCCTTTCCCCGTCTTCCTGTGCAATAAATGGGTTGTAGCCTTCACTTGAATGACAAAGAATTTGTCTCATATTAGGGGTGTATACATTGGATATTTTTTCTTCCATTCTAGAGATACTTTGCTAAGGAGAACATGTTGCAGCTCCATCCATGTAAATATGAAAGAAGAAAAGTCAGCATCTTTCTTTAAGGCTGCATGATATTCCATGGTATACATGTACCACAGTTTATTAATCCATTCGTGTATCGATGGGCTCTTTTATTGCAGCCCAATTCATAATTGCTAAGTCATGGAAGAAGCCCATAATTTCTTGTTGAAAGATTATTTATTTAGCCTTTAAGTTTAATGACTTAACAGGGATATGCCTTAAGATTAAACATTCTTTCTTACATTCTCCCGGAACCCCATATGCTCTTTCTGTTAGTGGGTTTGGGTTTGACTTCACCGAGGGATATCTTCATACATCTAAATGCAACTTCATTTTCAGTTATATTCTCTCTTATGGGATGCCAATTATTTTTACCTTGAAATGACTTTTTTGACTCCTATGTTTATTAGCTTTTTAAAAGGTTTTTAAAACTTGGCATTAAAAACACCCTCAGCATTTAAGTTGATCATCTCACACTTCTGTAACAGTAATGTCAGTTTCTACTTTACTAAATATTTATCATGTATTTTTCGGAAACTGCCTTTATTTTTGTCTTTATTCTGGAAGGATATGTCCACTTAATATGTAATTCTGAATTGACAGTTTTCCTCCCTACCCCCACCCCCACCAGTACTTGAAGTTTCATTACCATCTGGCCTTCACTGTTTCTGATAAATGATCACTAGTTATTTGAATCATTGTTCTTCTAAATGTGACATGCCCGCCCCTGGCTTGTTTCAAAATTTTCTCCTTACTTAGGTTAAAAATGATTTTAATGTGATGAAATTGTTTAATTTTTTTCTCTATATTTACCTTTCTTGGGATTTGCTGAGTTTCTTACATCTGTAAAGTTAATGTTTTTTTACCAAATTTGGGGAAATTTTTGCGTTTGTGTGCTCAAATAGCTTTTTGTGCTCAAAGAGCTATACGCTCTTTTTCTTTTCTTCTATGACTAGGTATTAGACAGCTTGATATTGTCCTACAAGCTACTTAATTTCTATTTCTTTCCTCTGTTCTTCAAATATCATCATTTCTGTTGATCTATCTTTAATTTACTAACACTTCTTTTGGCCATCTTTAGTCTGCCGTTAAACTCATCCCATGGTTTTTCATTTCATTTATTTTTTTTTTATTCTAAGGTTTTGATTTGGTTCCATTGCTTGCTGAGATTTCCCATCCCTTCCCTGTGACCACATATTTTTTAAATTCCTTAAATACACTTTTATTTTTTTTTCTGAGACAGAGCCTCAAGCTGTCACCCTGGATAGAGTGCGGTGGCATCACAGCTCACAGCAACCTCCAATTCCTGGGCTCAAGCGAGTCTCCTGCCTCCGCCTCCCAAGTAGCTGGGACCACAGG
>CAUYON010051735.1:0-27883 GCA_963573935.1 Arctocebus calabarensis
AAGGGGCAAGGGAGGAGAGTGGAGGGGGGAGGTTGGATAGAGGAAGGGTAATTGGTGGGGTCACACTTACTGTGCATCTTAGAAGGGTACAGGTGAAACTTACTAAATGCAGAATAAAAATGTCTTCATACAATAACTAAGGAAATGCCATGAAGTCTATGTTAAACAGTTTGATGAAAATATTTGAGATTGTATATGAAACCAGCACCTTGTACCCCTTGATTGAACTAATGTACGCAGCTACGATTTAATAAAAAAAAAGAAATAATAAAATGACAAAAGTCACATAGTCTTCAATACATAGGAAAAAAAAAGATAGGTTGGGCCAGACGTGATGGTTTTCACCTGTAATCCCAGCACTCTGGGAGGTTGAGGAGGATACATTGTCTAAGTTCAGGAGTTCAAGACCAGTCTGAGCAAGAACAAGACCTTATCTCTACTAAAAACAGAAAAGTTAGGTGAGTGTTGTGGTGGGCACCTGTAGTCCCAGTTAATTGGGAAGATGAGGCACAGTGATAGCTTGAGCTCAAGAGTTTGAGGTTTCTGTGAGCTATGATGATGCCATTGCACTCTACCCAGGGTGACAGAGTGAGACTCTATTTCAAAAACAAACAAATAAAAACTAGACTAATGAAATTAAAAAAGAATAATGTTCTCATCTAGTAATTCATTGGTATTTAAGTTTGTGTCTTAGTTAGTAAAAACCATCTCCTGCACCAGCTAAAGTTACCGTGAATATATGCCCCACATTTAAGGAAACTCTGAATTACTGTGTTATATAGAGTCTTCTGCCTGGATTCGTGTTCATCTGTCAGGTAGCAACAGATTTGAATGACTGCTTCAGAGCTATCTTTAGGGTGTGTATTTTGCAAGCAGGCATCCAGATAATGGCTACCTGTAACCAAGAATATTTCTCTGCATCTAGGGAAGTCAGAGAAATCTTAGATTGCAAAATAAAAACCTAGAGTCTGTCGTTGCCAACCAATGGCAAATGCTATCTTGGGGATTTTATTGTCTACTTCCAACCCATTTAATAGGTCATCTAAAATGCACATGTAATCTTTTTTGTAGAATGAAAGTGACTCTGCTTCCATATGCTTATTAAGTAATTATTCTGGGCTATCGTATTTGAAAGAGAAAAACTAAATTCCTTGATATTAACTGATTGTGCATTAAATGTTCCAATCCATAAGGATGAATCAGTGTCGTCATCCACAATATTTACTTTTGGTTTTATGTTATTATGAATCAATTTACAGGTAACATCATCTTTGTAAAATGCATTGTACATTGAAGGTTGTGGTATTTCTCGAGGCAAAGTAAGCTAAGCCTCCCCGGCTGCCTTGGCAAAAGGATGACAGATTGCAACAGGCACTTGAAGCTTCTGAATTCCCATTTGCTGCTTGGTGCCCTAAGCTGGAGATTTTTAGTCCAGGAGGCCCACATTGCAAAAATCCCCCCCCTTAGGGAAAATCAGTCAATGTTTCACTAAAAGGGAGCTATGCTGCATTATTAAAACAGTCCAGGCTTGGCTGAATTTTTTTCTCTGGAATTGGTTTCTAGACCTATAATTATTTTCAAGCACCACTGTAAAAGCCCTCCAATCTTTACCTCATGTTGTTCTTCCCTTGGGGCACTGATTCTGGACCCATCCAACTTTTCTACCAAGCCATAATTAGTAGAATTATATTTAATAATCCCCCTGCACTCCGAAGGGGGCAGAGCAGCGTTGAGTGAGCTCAGTGGCAGATAATGAGGGCAGCGGAGGTGCTCCCTGAATTGTGTCATCACATGCAGTGAGCAGGACACTGCCACTGTCAGCCGGCATCAGTCTCAACAGTCCAGCAGCCTTTGCCTTGGTGACAGAAATAAGCGATAGACACATACCATCCGGTTTTCCCTCTCCCTTTAACTAAAAGAGTCATATCCTTAAAAGGGCAGGCACAGTGCTGCTCTCTCCTGCAGCTGCAAAGTTTTTCTAGGTGTGAAACAAGCTATTTCCAAATTTCCTTCAATGCAGGAGCAGGTGTTGCATTATTGATTTATTTTACCAGTGGGATTCAGGCCCAGTAAAAGATCTGAGATTTTAGAGTTAGGTGTACTAACCAAGATCTCACTCAAGATTGCCTTATTTCATTCTTGATCTTAACCCATCACACATATGTGCTGCTCCAAACACTAGAATCTGTATTTGAATGAAATAGTATGAAATAATTTTCCGAACAGTCCAAATTACATACTCAAGGGCACAAATTGTCCACTCTTCTTTTTTTACAGGAAAAAAGGAACAGAAAACCAGAAAAACAAAACTTATATTCCTGCTACTTGTTTTGTTTTTGTTCTCTTTGTTCTAAAAGGATCCTAAATAAAGTGGTTTTGCTTTTAGATTTAGAGAATGCCCCACCTGACATAAGCTCAGATAAAAGAAAAGCATTTATGTGTAATCTCTGGCAGATAGTGAAACGGGTTCTTATATAGAGTCATAAATTTTACTGCTGGAAAGGACCTTAAGGAACATTTAGTTCAGCCCCTTGTGGGTGGTAAATGGAGGTAACTGCATGGTACCTTCAAGATTGAAGTTAAAGTTACTTTCTGAGAAGGAAGTTAGGAGGAAAAAATCCACAGAAACAAAAAAACAACCAGAACGTAATGAACGTGATCAGTCATTTATAGAAGCAGTTGAACTGAAAGGGATAATCCGTAATTGGGCCGCTCTAACATCAGTCCTAAATTCCAGTCCTGAAGACTTGGTATCATGTTATATATTGCAAAGTTAAACTTAAAAAATTGCATTGTGCCTGTGTTACAGACCAGGGGTAACACGTGGGATGTGAGCAGCTGGCAGCAGAGACAGAGAGGAGTTGAAGAGTGTGTCTGTTACAAGTAGACCTGAATTGATCTACATCATGAGAAGACATAATCTCTCACCTGGTAAGGGATCCAGGGGCAGGGCAGGTGCCAGGGACAGTACCTCAGGCTCCAGATTGCTTTCCCTGTCTCCACAGGTGTTTTTATCCTGGGGCTAGAAGCAAAAGGCTGCAGGTGCCTCACATAAATATCTGGTTTTGTTTTCAGTGAAATTATGGTTTTGTTTTCAGTGAAATTAAAGAAAAGTTAAGCCTGGTGCATATTGATGAATTGACGACCACCTCACCAGTAAATTGCACACAATGCTAGTAAAAATTTGGAGCCAGAGGTTGCTAGGAAATATATACCCCCTGAGATTTCACAGTTTTCAGAGGGAAGACATAGAATTTCCTCTGGAGAATTTATGGTGGCTTGAACTCAGTTTGTACTACTTTATCCTTATCTATAGGGCTGGGTGGCTTTAAACAACATCTGAGAAATAAAGGCAAATCTGTACATTAGCTTTTTTGTGGGGTTTAACACAACTCCTATTTTGTACTGTGAACATCAGTATAAATTTGTACCTTTTTGTTTTAAGATCAAGTGTACATAATACTTTGTAGGAGTGAAGATTCAGAGAGCTTATAGGATATCAAGTACGCTGTAGGGTCAAGGAGGGCCTTAGTTTAGATGAAGAATGATGACCTAGAAAAAATTGTTTAGAACATGATTTTCTCCAAATTCCAAGGTCAGGGACCTGTCTTAGCAGAGTGAGAAATTCTGCAGAGGTTGTGTAAGAGCAAATTTTCAGCATGTGCTAATAGTTGCAGGAAGTGAAATTTGCAGCAGTTGGAAAGTAGGATGGAGGAAGGTGCCTGATATACTTTTGGTAATTTACCATTTTAGGCTTAGCAAAAAGTGTGAACAAAACAAGATGACATCTTAGGAATATAGATGATGGAACTGAAAGGGAGAATAGGATGAATCTTTTCTTTGAAAGGACAGGGTGAAAGATGGAAGAAAGGTTAAATAGCCAATGACCTAAAGAAAACAATGGTGAGAAACAGCAAATGTAGTGCAGAAAAGCTGAAGTTCAGCAGGACATAGAACATGTCTAAGTTCATAGCACAGTCCAAAATCAGACAACTGCTGTAGCCTGATCCGAAGTGTTTAGTTAATCCGGACACACACACAAATAGACTGTTCTGCTTTGCTGGAGAAAGGACAACCTGGTCAGGTCAGTCAAATGCTTGGGGGCAATGGTGTCGTGTTGCTCTGATAACTGAAAGCATACACAACCGTACAATTCTGATTTTTCTCCTGCTTTTTTCTTTTCTATCAATGGAATTGGTTCGGAAATTGGATAAAAGAGGAAAATGCTGGGAAAGAGGGAATTGAAGAGTCAGAGAATGTCTATGTTAAAGGAGTTTAGGGCTTTTGGCCTGGAGGAATCACATCCCATAATACCGAGATTGCTTGAAGGCGACATCTGTAAACACATTTGGTGATCTAGGAGGACAGGTGCCAAAAGATGGAAAATGTGCTAGTTTTTAGAAAGTGGATGATGTGGGTCCTGGAAGTTCTAACTGATAAACTCGACATTCACTCATAAATAGTTCTAGAGGTTAAGCAGGGTAATGAACACATGGAAGGGTGCAAGGGTGCCTCAAAACCAAGTCCTGTTGAACTAACTTTAGATATTATTTGACAGTATTTATAGACTTAGGGAAGTTAAATGCTACAGGCAACTCATATTATAGGATTTTTAGGATACTCCATTAAGAATAATGAAGGTGGGTTGTAACCCCAAAGTAAAGAATTTTACTCCAAGGATGAGGATTAGTGGATTAGTTAATCTGAAGCCATTCAGTGGCATGCTTCCAGTTCTGTTTCTTTTTCCTCACAATTTAGAGACATACGTACACACACACACACACATATAAAATTTGCTTACCTAATATGCAAATCTTTTAAGCTAAAATTAGCAATAACATACTGACTGACAGATTCAGAAGCCAAAAAGATGTTGTCAAGATAGAATTATGAGTCTAAAAGAATAAGACTTAATCATGAAGTAAAATGAATGCACTGATCTTAAAAAAAAAAAAGCAAATGAGCAGAGGAGTAAAAAAAATAGCTCTGCATAGTTTCATACCAACCCCCCCAACCCAAACCATACAAATCCCCCCACTCCCCAAAAAAACCACACCAAAGGAAATCTGGCATTTTATTTGACAGAAAGTCTTGTGCTATGGCTTCTAAATATTGAGCCACAAAGGATCAGGCAATGCCAGTAGTTGGACTACTTTCAAAATATTGTGGTTAGTTCTTAGCAACACATTTTTATATGAACATTATACAAATTCTAGTGGGCTACAACCAAGGGAAAGCAAGAATCTGAAAACCACATCTGGGGAGAGTGGTGTGTTCATTCATTCCTCATCTTAGTTAGCACTTACTGACAGACTGGTAAATGCCCATGACTGTGCTAGGCATGAATTAATAGTCCACTGTATGTGTTGGCTGAGAAGAGTCTACTCAGGGAGACTGACAGGCAGGCCAATGATGAAGTACACAGGCTCTGTGGAAGAAGACAGCATAGGGAAGAGTTTAATCTTTGGGCACTTTCTTTTTTAAAATTATGACTTTTATTGATCTGCAATAGCTGTACATATCTTTGGGGGCACATGTGATAATTTTATACATTCATGTAATGTGTAAGCCTAAAGCATGGCAATTGGGATTTCTAAAACCTTAAATATTTTACCTTTCTTTATGCTAGGACCATTCAAATTATTCTCTTCCAGTTATTTTGAAATGTACAATAAGTTAATTTTACCTATGGTCACCCTACTGATATGTCAAACAACAGGTCTTATTTCTTCTATCTAACTGTACACTGTTCCTATTAATCAACCTCTATTCAATCTCCCCTGCTTCCTACCTCTTGGGCAGTAGTAGAGAACCAGGTAGAATGAGGGAGAGGGAAAAGCAAACGAGGAAACATCACAGCAGGAAAGAGTTGGTGCCCTTGGAGGTAGGAGGTATTCTGGTGTTGCAGGAATGTGGGGGGTGTGTGAGAATACCATGGGCTAATGCTACCAGTAGACTAGGGCCACTGCTGGCCAAACTAAGGGTTTTAGCTTCAGCTTCATCCTGAGGGCATGGAGAACCGATGAAGGGATTTTAGTAGATGATGTGATTAGTAATGTAAGTTAGACTGATTGCTCTGGGTTTGGTTTAGATGATAGATTGGAAACGATGAATCCAGGAATCCAGGAAATGACTGGTGCAATTGTCCAGGTAAAAATTTATGATAGTAAATATGAAAAGATAGGGATAGATTCTAGCATTATTAAGGAATTATTATTAACAGACCTTTGATAGGGGTGGAGAAAGGAGCAATCGGGTCTCATTTCCAGAATTGTAACTAGTGTGACTTGGTGGATAATGATTTGATGAGATAGCAAATTTAGGAGGAACAGGTTTGAGGAACCAGACCAGTGGTAGGTTTACTGGAAGATCTCCATTGACAACCACTTGGCAGATAGATGTATGGGGTTGACACCCCAAGAGAGGCCTGTGATATCATCCCAAGTGTCAAGGCAGTACTGTGTGGGTCAGCCTGGGCTGCTCTGTGGAAGTAAGGAAAGAAGAGGGCTCAGCTAGGGATATTAGGAACACCACAGTGACATGACATGCACGGAGTAGCAGTAGGAGCCTCTGCAAAGGCCACTCAGGAGTAGCCAAAGGGAAGGGAGGCAGAATTTCAAGAAAATACGTATTCCAAATGCAAGGAGAGAGATGAGCCATAGAGATTGGTGAGCCGGGAGTCACAGGGGTCAGAAATGAGAGAAGACTGGTAGGTGTGTAGTGGTCCAAGTGTCCATAGAGAGCTAAGAAATGGTCGTCCTGAAGCTAAAAACTGATGCAGGGAAAGATGGTAGGATTGTTTGAGGCTTTGCCTGCATGGTTTCTTTCATAGAAAGCTCAGACGATGTAGATAAGGAAATTTAGGCTACGGTGTTATACATTTCAGGGGACACTTGCCTGCTCTATTGGAATGTTTCATCTCTCTTGTGCACGCCAATCTGAGAAGGTGGCAGACAAACCCACAGTGTGCTGGGTGATCCTGAGCGTGGCCTCCTCTTCTGACCTTCACCAGTGCTGTGTGTGGCCTCAGTTTACCCCATCTCCTACTGTAGCATTGTCAGTTCTTTTCCTGTCTTTTCCCCTAGAGCCCATTGTGAATGTCTTGGGAGTGAGGACCATGCTTTATTCTCTTTCCTTTCTTCTCCCTCCATCTGTTTTTCTCTTCCTTTTTTCATCTTGAATGTCTCATGCTCAGTCCCAATATTTGTCAAAGGCAAGAATGTATCTTTAGACTCTATGATGTGAAGAATTATGGAAGGAACTGATAATGGTTGTTCTGTATGATCCAAACACATGCAGGTTTACTCCATGAACACATTCTCCTAAATGTGCATTTTTCAGATTATGAGTTGAAATAAAAGTGAGATACATGCAGAAGCCTTTGTCTTACTTGATGTTATTATCTGAGCACTGTTACACTCCAATACAGTAAGTGTATTGAAGATGGGGGGGCTCCTTTTATTCTTCACAGTGCTAGCATATTACCCACATAGCTTATAGGAGACAAGTCAATAAATATTTAGGTAGAATCTGAATGGGCTATGGGGGATTTAACTTCATTATAATTAACAGTCAAACTACACTGTATGCTGAAATAGTCAAATACTGTGTAATCTTAAATTTCTTTCTTATTCTCAACAGTTTACATTTCTTTTATTAGAGGACTCAGGTGTTTTCTTCATCTTGCCCTAGAGTGAGTGCGTGGGAAATGGAGAGGGAGCCTTCTCTGACAAAGAGTAGCACTGGCTTCAGCGCCAATGAGTTGTTTAACTTTGTGGAAACACTTAGGTTGGTGATTTCCATCCCCTCTTCTCCTCGACATGGTACTTCCTGCTGCCTAACTCCTGTTATTTCACAGGAAAACACGTTCCTATCAGCATGGAGCCCGATAAGAGTGGCCTGGCCAATTTTGAACCTCTTGATGGTGCGTTTGAATATGCACTGAAGGAATTAATTTGGGTCAATTTCAGGAGAGGTGGCACAGCTCAGTATTTAACACTCAGTTTTTTAAATAGTACAGAGCTGGAGTTTATGGCTAACAATTTAACTGGGAGCTTCGGTTTCTTTGCTTTAAATGGGTTGATAATGATACCTACCTGTAGCTATGAAGACTAACTGGGACGATACATTTACCATGCTTATCATACATATAACATACAGGAAATAATAATCACCCTATTGTTATTAGGAGGGAGTGTCCAGGAGTCTACCCCAGTTTATAGATTTTCTTAAGGCTGTTAGAAGGGTCTGGCATAACTCAGGCTCCAATGGGAGCCAATTCTGCAGAGATTATTTGTAACTAATGAGTTTCCAAGTTTTAATGCCTCTATCCCTGAATGTCTCATGTTCCATCTGCCCTGGCCCTTTCACGTGTGCTGTCACGACCCTATGCAAGCCCTTGTAACCCCTTACTCTTGGAGAGATTTTGTAACTGCACTTCCCCTTGGTCACTTCCTGCTGTCAGAGGACCCATCTGCTAACAGTAGCTTCTCATATGCTGGCACTTCCTTGTTTAAAACTTCCATTGGCAACTGATCTCCATAAATGGTCATCTGAGCCCTGAGGCCCCTCAATTTATGTCTTACTGAAACAACCTTGGGCTCTGGTGTTAAATAGGGTCTTGTTTAAACATGACTATGGCATACATATTTGACCTTGATCCTTAATTATATTACTTGAGCCTCTATTTCTCATTTATACAATGGAGATTATGATCCTTTTCATGTGGGTTTTTGTAAAGCTTAGAGATGATGGAAGTTGTTAGTGCATGTTCAAAAAATGATAGTTACTAACCTGCTAAACTGCTTTCCTCCTCACTGTACTTTCTCACCCTAGCATCTTTCTCATATCCAAAGCACAGAACAGACACATTTGCCTTAATTCTGTACTCTCCCCACCTTGCGTCTGAAGTACCTCTTATTTGAGGAATTAAGCATCTTTATTCTTGAAGATTTCTACCAGACTGACATCAAATGTAAACATGATATAACCAGAACATCATATTCTTAGTTTTAATGCAATGAACAGTAAGATTAAGATTTTTCATCTGCCACAACTTGTACATGTTTACTTATTTCAGAGTTATGTAATAGATACAAAAGTTGAGGAAAACAGAGGATTAATTTTTTAAGTCATTTTAAATAGTATAGAGCTGGAGTTTATTGCTAACAATTTAACTTCTGTTTCTTTGCTTTAAATGGGTTGATAATGATACCTATCTGTAGCTATGAAGACTAATGATACATGTTCTATTAATACTGGGTCATACATGATACTTGATATTTGTTCTGTTAATACAGGTCAAGGTTTTCAAGGTAATCTAAATATTTTGAAAATTTATAAGTTTCTTCTTTTCAGCCTGGTAGGTGTTCCTTCATCTTGGTAAGTAATAATATTTACCAATTTCACTGTGCCTTTCACCTCTCTCAGAATCATGTCCAGAATATACCTTAAGTGAATACATTGTTGGCAGGGATGATGGACTTTACAGAATACACGAGCTGTAACAAATACATAGCTTGGGAAGAAAACAAGCTTAATTTTAACATTTTTAAATTTTTTGATAACTGAAGAATATAAGACTTTAATTGGAATTGAATATCTAAACTTTCTCAAACATTCTTTTCAATTCTTGAGGAGCTGAACTGGGTTTGTTGATGAAGTTGGAGGATCATTCAGGTTTTAGCTGTTTTTTTCCAAGAGGTCCTTGCTGGACCAATTTGTTGACAGGTAGACATTTCTATATATTTGAAAAAAGAGGGCAATAATTTGAGTCTTTCAGAGGCACGGAAAGGAATTAGAATCAAATATCATTGAAAAGCATTTGAGAAACTCAGAGAGTAGATGTTCAGTTTCATTTGACAATTGGTGGGCAATGGTTTTCTCTCCTTATTCACCTGTTTTCATTCACAGGCAATGCTTGTGCCTAGATGTTTTGACAATTCTTAACTAACTTTAAGCTCCAATACTTCATCAAGATTTGTCATGTGGCTGATTATATGGCAGTGATGATCAAAATGAAAACCTGAGAGGTAGTTTTGTCTTTGTTAAAAGCTGACATTTTGTTTGTGGAAGAATACACATCTTCTCAAGCTCTCAGGTGATACATTGGCCTCCTCTCTCCTAGGTCTTCTCTATATTTTCACCCCCAAAGTAAGAATAATATGGTAATCTCTTACTTAATTGAATTTCACACAGTTAAAAATTACTTTTCCTGAGCACTCCTCCCCAACTCTCACGCAGATAGTCCTGTGGTAACCGCTAAATGTCCTATCGTGAATTATGATCTCAGATAATCCATTTATGTCTTGTTCTATTAATACAGGGTCAAGTTCTCAATGTAGTCTAAATATTTTGAAAAGTCACTAGTTTCCTCTTTTATGTATGATAAGGCTTACTAGTCTTGACCAATGTGAATTAGCTCCACTGGATGATCTTGGTAACACATTCTGGAAGTCTTCAAAGGAGACTTTTAAAAGTTTATTTTAAACTAATGTTCCCCTAAATCAGTGGTTCGCAACCTTCCTAATGACACAAACCTTTAATACAGTTCTTGTGAGTTGCAACCCACAGGTTGAGAACTGCTGCCCTAAATATACCCTTGGTATTGGTATTCTTTCTCTAGTCTGCTAGTCTGGGTGCTCACAAAGGACAGATACTTGTGCAATATTCTTCTAAGTTTATGAGCCAAATGGATAATCGGAAGGTCAAATCCAATCTAGAAAGAAACTAAATTCTCAATGCTGGGTGCTGGATAGATTATGCTTTTCATGTTCTTGGGATTAATTGGAGAATTTTTCAAGTCTGTTTGAATTTATCCATGTTTTGTTCTTTCACCAAATCCTCCCTTGAAATTTAACATCTTCGACTTTGATCGCACTAGGCAAAACTAATAGCAAATCAATTCACATAATAGGCGAATCATTTTCCTTTCACCATTTCATATTACTTGCATCTAAAGTCAAGTGTGAGAATTTATTCCCTCATCCAATCTCACCCTCTCTTCAACAAGTTCAGACATGTAGGGATCTCATGCTTCAATTCCAACTTTGCTCTAACCCAGACCACATCCAGCTTCTTCTATTGTTTCACATCCTACCCTCGCCCTCACTCCTCACTGAGCCAATTTTAGAAGGAACAATAAACCTCCTTAGATCAAAAGATGGTAAGAAAATAAATGGAGCCATATAAAACATATGTCCTGCTTTTTGAATAACTATGCATTTAGCTATTTTTCTAAATGCTTGGTCAGAGAACCAAATTTCCTCAAAGGACAATTTGACAAAAAGTTTTGAATACATGAAGCAGTATTCAACAATCCCGTATAATGAAACAATCTAATTAGGTTAGATGTTATTTTCTTATGACAGAAATAGAATGGGAAAGGAAATAGAAGGAACGTAAAACATTATTTTCTTTTAAAACATTATTATCTATTAAATTTACCTTCGTAGGCATCCATCTTCATGTATACAGCGGTCAAGCTTGGAGCCACTGAAGCAAACATTGCTTTCTAACTGTAATATGAAATCAATAACATGGCTGGCACGCTGAGCACACACAGCTCAAGATTATGCTGCTGTTTTCTTTTAGTGTTCAGTCAATGGAAAAAAGGGCCAAAAGAAAAGAAATAAAATACAAAGCAAGACATTTTCATATCCTCATTTCAGCTTCCATTCTCTTCTAACTCCCAGGAAACTCGTGAGTAAGACTGGGTAATTATCATCTTAAAGGTAGTTCTAGGACTTAAAGAAGCATCTTTTACTTTCACACATACAAACAACAACTGCTTCTTGAATGAAGCTTCAGCAGGGTTGTTAATGATATTTCACTAGTATTAGCATTGTATGTCTTTCCAATTCTTTCAACCTATTTTTAATCTTATTTTTAAAGTGAGTTTCTCATGGCAACCATATTGTTGGATTTTGCTTTTGAAAAAATCCAGTCTGGCAATTGCTCCCCTTTAATTGAGATGTGTAAACCATTTACATGTAACTGATTGCTGATATAGTTGACTTAGAATCTACTCTCTTGCTATTTGTTTTGTTCAATTTGCTGTTTGTTCTTTTCTGCCTTCTTTTGGGTAGAGTGTGATAGTTCCATTTCTCCTTTGTTAGCTGAGCTCTAATTCTTAGTTTTGCATTTTTAGTGGTTGCTTCATAGGTTATATTGGACATATCATTTTAGCTTGCTCAGTCTACCTTCGTGTGATATCAAACTACAGTTCCCATTTCCAGCCTCCTGGCCTTTGTGTTATTATTGTCATACATTTTACTTCTATAGAGGTTATAAATGTCCCAAAACATTGTTACCATTTTTGCTTTAATCACTCCATTTTTTTTTATTTCAAGATACTTTATTCTTTTTTTTTTTTTTAATAATTTTATTGAATCATAATTATATACATTGGTGCAATCACAGGGCACGATTCATATACATTCAGAAATATTTTGATCATACTGTTACAGGTATCCTTCATGGCATTTCCTTGATCACTATATAAAGACATTAATACTCTACCTTTAATAAGTTTCGCCAGTACCTTGCTAAGATGCACCGTAGGTGTGTTCCCACTAATTGCCCTCCCTCTACCCATTCTCCCCCCACCCCTCCCCTTCCTTTTCCCTATCCCTGTATTCCTGTGCTATAATTGGGTTTTAGCCTTCATATGAAAGCTATAAATTAGCTTCATATTTAAGTTCATTCCCTCCTATCAATCTCAGACTCTTAGAAACAAATGAAAGTTCATTTGGATTTTTTTTTACTATTAGTTACCACTTTTATGTTCATAACTATGAGAATTTCTTTTTCTTGAATGATTTTGATTGTATAATCAGAATATGGAGAACAGACATCTTAATTTGGGAGGGAAAACTGAACCAAATTCAGATATATTCACTGGATATTTTTTAAATCAGGAAGATTTTAAATTAAGGAGAACATGCAAAGTAAACACATTTTATAAATGACTTCAATTTCAGAACTATAGAGCTGGGGAACACTTATTTTAGCTAAAACATCCCAAACCCACCTACTTGCTACCTTTCCTCTTTGGAAAACATCAATATAAAGCAATTGTTTTATATATTAAGGAATGTAAATGATTTACTCTGGGTCATTTCCTGGCTCATGTTCTTCAAATTGTCAGCTGTAACCTATTTATTGTCTTTCAATCTTATATTGATTCTAGTTTATACATTTCAAAGTATTTAGGATAATTAAAACATAAAGTAAAAAAATACAAATTATTAACCACAAATAATGGGTATGTAAATATATCAATATAGTTGATTTTCTGTCATTAAATTCTTAAAGGAACAGATTATTTGCATATAAAAGATGAATTTAATATGCTTTTGTAAGTATAATAATTGAGACATTTTGTTTTTCTCAGCTACCTTTAGTAGAATAAATTTCTCGTCTCTTTTAAATGTGTAATCTAAGAAAGTAAGACCTTGCTTTTGTAAAAGCAGTGTAACTAGTCACTTTAAGGTAGAGGCTGGAATCATTGATTATGGAGAACAAACTAAGGTTTTATTTTAAAGGATCTCCCTTTTCTGCCATGGAAGAGTTTAATTTTCCTGAGGCACCTGTTCTATTAACAGTCATTGGTGGTGGTATCATTGGAAGAAAGTTTAGTTTTCCTGTCTTTCCTAAAAGGAGAAATATAGAAGATGTTTTACATGAAAATGCATTGATTTTTCTCAGGATATGTGTGATATATATGAAGTGAATCTAACTAAGAGTTCTTAAAATTGAGAGAAATGGAAAATTTGTGCAGACCCAGCCTAATTTTTTTTAGGGAGCTTTCAAAGCTCTGAATACCTGAAGAAAGCATATCTCCAAACCTTCACATGTTTCCCAGTGATTTTGAAGTATGTGACAGTGGTTCCTATGACTCTGAGAAGGTGCCTGTTCATAGCATCCATTGAAGTGTTTACTCCCTTAGAATCATAGGCTTTGGAAATAACTAGACTTTTACTTTAAGTTCACTTTGTATCTTGCTGGCTGAGTAAGCTACTTCATTTATTACCTTTAAGTCCCAGAGCATGGAGCATCAGAACTAGTGCAGACAGTTGTTGTCTGAGATGACGTGTATGAAGCACATGTTTAATACACTTCATTCACTTATCACATTCTTTCAGGAATAGACTAGTCCCAAAGCCTGGGAATCCATGCTCAGTTATATGACTTTTGTATATAAGATGAAGCAAAACAGTGATAATAATGGTGGATGTCATTTATACTATGTTCTAGGCGGTACTGTTTTACGTATTCTACCTGCATGGACCTGTTTAACCCTCATGGCAACCTGTTGGTGCAGTTAGTCATGCCCATGTCATAGATGAATACATTGAGGGCCAGAGAGGTGAAGGAACTTACTTGGTGCCACTCATCTGTCTTGGAACCAGAATCTAAGTCCAAATAGGCTGTTGTCAGTACAGATGGTACACACATGTACTTCTGGCAGAAAAGGAGAACAAAAAATTGACTAAACCTGAAAGTCTCAGAAATGGTCTTCTCATTTCTACTCTGTAAAGCACCACATCTTCAGGCCTGGCCCTCTGAATAATATTGGAGTATAAGGTTAACCCTTCTGCTTCTTATTTCACAAATCAGTGGGAGCAAGTCTTAGTCATTTGTGTTTTCTGAATTTTATTTAGGCCACTGAAGTCCAAGAGGGGAATTCCTTGTTTTCAGTTGATCTCATGTACTAACAAACTTACTCATGTAACTTCCCCTGTTTTTTTTTTTTTTTTATTCCCTAATGGTAGTGGGAAGGTGAAGTCTGTTAGTATTTGAGTCCTAGGGATGCATTTTCATCAATCTGAAAATTCTTCTCTCGGGTGCAGAATTAATCCATAGACAAGTAAAGTGGGTAAGAATCTGTATTTACTAGCATTTATCTCCTTTATCTAGTTCTGAATGTTTTATAGAGGGTCAAAATTTCTAAACAAAGAAGTACAAGAAGCCATCTTATGTGCATAAAATCTTATGTTTGGGTGAGAAGTTAATTTTCAGAATATAGAGAAGGGACTTAGCACCGGTAATTTGTTCCTCTTCCAAATCTATGTTGAGAATTTGATTTAGAAGATGGGAGAAGATGAGGGCAGGCTATCTTAGTGCTTGGTTTCTTCAGAGTGCTTAGGAATCTGTGGAAAAAAAAAATAGTCTTCTGGCCTTGGAGTGAGCCAGCTTTTAGGAGGGTATACTAATCATGCCTTTCTTCTCTCTTTCATTTGTTTATTCATTCATCCATCCATATTCTCACCTAACTCTTTCAACAATTTACCTGCTGACAGATGAAAGAAAGGATGTGATGAGAGTCCATTAGTGGAAGAGAAGTAACTATAAACTGTGCCTTTCACCTCAGTGACTATATATTGTCTTTTATTAGATCATTTGCTATTTTGGGGACAACACGAATTTTACGGACTGACCCTCAAGTCATTTTTTTAGGCATCTTTCTTTGGCAGACAGTTTTGCTTTTTAAAGCAAGGGGAGAAAATGCTTATGAAGGAAAAACAATGCAGAGAAATGTTTTTTCTTTCTTTCTTTTTAAGGATAGTGGAGGAACAGCTTGTAGTAGGAAACATGTCAGAAAATGTGGTCTTAAGAGCTCCCTAGCTTTAATATCATTTCCTTATTTAGAGACTATTGAGAGACAATAAAGGCCTTGAAAAATAATGTTTTTTTGAGACAGAGTCTCACTATGTCGCCTTCAGTAGAGTGGCTGGCATCACTGCTCACAGAAACCTCAAACTCTGGGGCTCAAGCGATTCTCTTGCCTCAGCCTCCCAAGCAGCCAGGAATAGAGGCTTCTGCCACAATGCCCAGCTATTTTTTTGTTGTAGTTGCCATTGTTGTTTGGCAGGCCCGGGCTGGGTTTGAACCCTCAGCCCTGGTGTATGTGGCTGGTGCCCTAGCCGCTGAGCTATAGGTGCTGAGCCTTGAAAAATAGTTTTTAAATTGAATTTAAACCAATTTGAAGGTAAGAAGTCCTGCTGTGCCCTCAATCAAATTTATTATGAATTTTTGGTATTATCTAGATCTTAAGTACAGATGTGAAAAATGAGGAATGCTGTCAGTTTTGGGGAACTGTTACTAACCCTTTAAAAGTTACTTATCACCATGCTGCAGTTAGATAGGAATCCTCTTTCTTGAGACAGTCATTGTCTGTATTTGTGATTTAGTAGGGAGTTTAAACATTGATGTCGCTTCCCGTAATTTTTGAAAGACACACAACTAAGTTCCTTTTAATAACACAAACTGTATTTGTGTGTTTTCTGAAACAGATTTGACCACAGAAGCAAAGACAATTAAAGTACTTTGTTTTTGAGCATGAAAAGTGAAGTCTCCATCACTAGTAGGTATATATTGTGTAGGAAAAGAATGTTAATAGAGATTGGAAACCAAAGAAAACAGTCACCTGTACTTTAAAAGGATGCCTCAGTGTCTCAAGGCTTCTTTCTTTCTTAGTGAGATCAAATAAGTACCGCTCAAGACAAGTTGTAGTGGTAAAGCACAGTGGATTTCTACTTTTCACCCCATCCTATTTGACATCCATACCCCACAGACCCACCTTACTTTCTGTGAATGGAGAGCAGGGAGATTGTAGAGAAACTGTTCTTTTTACCTCTGGCCCTACACAATTTCTCTTAATGCTGGGAGAATGATCATTTTCCTATCATTCCTATCTACCTGACCCTTGAAACGTGGAGTTTTGATGAGGTGTTATCAAAAATGGTCTCAAGTGTCAACTAGACTTCATAAACTTGTTAGCAGAACAATGGACAGAGATACCACTTGGCAAGTGTTCGTTCATTGTATAAAAATGCATTGCATGCCAATCATGTGCTAGACAGTATTTGGGTTGGAGTACAACAGTGAACAAAGTCCCAGCTTACACTGGTGGAGATGAACTGACAGTGATGGAACTCATAAGTGTTTGTCGGGTGTTAGTAAATGCCCTGGAGAAAAATCAGATCAGACAAGGGAGTACCTGGGATCAAAGGTTGAGCTATTTCATCCAGAATTGAGGGGAATGCCTCTGTGATGTGAGGCCAATGAGGAGTCAACCAAGGGAGTATCTGGAGGAAGGGGATTTCAGGCAGAGGAAACAAAATGATAACTGCATTGGAGGTGAGAGCAAGCTTTATGCGTCCAAGGGACCCATCATGGCAGATCACATAGGACCCTGTTAGCCATAGTAAGAAGCTGCTGGGAGGTAGGAAATAGTAAGTAGAAAGAAGGAGAAGAGTGTAGGTGATTGTGTAGGGATCCTGGAGAGTTGACTCCCTTGTCTCATAATTAGAAAGTATGCAAGTTGTGTTGGGCTCTTTTTTGGGTAAAATGCTGATTTTGTAATTTAAGTCACTATGGTATGAAAACCATGATTGTTGTAAATCGATTGCAGCCCCTTCTCATTCTTTTATTATTATAATCTGATACTTAATGTCCTACTTTTGTGTATGAGATGTACCATTTGTTTCCTCGGAGTTTATATGTGAAGAGATATGGCACAGGTAAGAACAACTATAAAATGTACATACATATCATGGTGATGACATACAGGATTTAGAAGGGCCTCAACAGTCATTTATAGGTGTTGTCTACATATATCTTACTTGAAATACCACCTAAGACTTTGTACCTAATTTTTATCACCTTGTCTAATTTTCTGTTAAGTTAGTGATGTATTTGGGTTGATCCTCACTTTTTTTTTTTTTTTCAGCAAAGACCCACTTGCAGAAAAGAGATATTATTGGTTTTGTCATTTATAATTTATTTCATCTAGACCGGATTTCCTCACTGCCTCTGGCTGAAACTGACTGACTAAATCAGTTTCACTTGTGGGGAGAAGAAATGAGTAATTTAGGAACATAAGAGTGTTGTGTGGAAGAGGGCCTATTTTGCTTCTTTCCGCCCTCCCCTTAGGTAGAAACTGCATTGAGGGAGAGAGAGTTGTGATACCCTGAGGATACTAACTTCTTTGGATGAGCCACGTTGGAAACTGAGAGAGAAGGCTATAGAAATGAATCAGAGAAGGATGTAGGTGAGTGCCAGAGGAGAAAGCAAATTTCTGGTCCTAAGCTCAGGTGTCAACTCAGTTCTTTGGACAATCTGGACAGGGTGTCATTCCAGCTTACCTCCTGTGAGACAAGGGGCATTCTCCTATTTCTTCTTGGAGGAGCTAAGAAAATGAGTAATTCAGGAATGGACTTGTACAACACTGCTCTTCCTCAAATCCTCCTGCATACATCTCTCCTAAGTCTACTTTGTACGTGTAATATGAAGAGATGGACATTGAGGCTCTTTTTCTACCAGCCTCTGACTTCTTACTTTGAGGAAAACACATGGGTGGTCCATGAAGTGATAGGTTCTATTTGGTTCTTCCTCTAAGGCAAAGCCCAGCCCTGGTCTCCCAGGGCTTGACCCGTTTTTGTCCCACTGTGCTCTGGGATTTCCCCCTATCCTTCCCCCATATAAATTGACCACTTTCTGCTTGTGTTCTAAGACCTTGGTATTTCTCCCTTTGACTTGAATCTATTCTGGAACAATCGTGTGGTGGCTGGGCACTGCAAAATGAGTCAGTTCCTGCAGTTTGGTTACAAGTTCTCAAAAAGTATTTCAGAATGTGGATGTGGTCAGCAGAGTCATTTTCCAGGCATCTAAAAGGAAACCCACATCAACTGTAACAATTGAGCTGCAAACCGATGGTTCTATACAATAGAACTGGGTCTGCTTTTCCTCAAAGCAAAGCCTGTTGCTGCCCTCAAATCTAGCCTTCTCCATAGATCTTAAAGGGAAATTCATCTTCATGCTTGCAAATCAGATTTTATCTGCTACCTTTTGCACAAAAAAAATGTGGTAGAGGTTTTGGCCATCATCACTTTTTGAATTTGAGCATAAGTTTGACAAATAACTTTCTGTAAAATGGAATCTATGGGATTAGAGTATAATTGGTACAAAATGTGAAATATGGCTTAGGAATAGAAACTTGGGTAATTTAGCTAATGCACTGAAGAATAAATGAGATGATTTACGTACTACTAGACTACATGGAGATAAAATTATTTTGTTTACTAATTCTGAATCTATGTAGACTTAAATACTGATAAAATATAATAAATTCTTTGCAAGCTTTTAAGAGAATTTGAAGTTTGTCATAACATTTAGAGAATATTTTAGTTTAGCATAGGATTAAAAAATGAGGTTTGTGATTTTTTTTTTTTCCTCTTTGATACCATGAACTGTAAGACTTTAATGCAATTCTTAGTTACTAGTCTGGTACCACTTATTAAAAGTGATACATTTTTAGCAATGAGAAAACAAATAGCAAAATTTTGAAATGGGCAAATGATTTGAATAGATGCTTTACCTGAGAAGATACACAAATGAAAGATAGGCACATGAAAAGATGTTAAACATCATTAGTCATTAAGGAAATACACATCAGAATCACAGTGAGATTCCTCTACATATCTGTTTTAATGGTTAAAATTAAAAAGACCAATCATTGCAAGTGTTGGGACAGAAGTGGAGGATCTAGAACTCTCATACATTTAGGAAGAAATGTAAAATGGTACACATATGTCAAATATAACCTAACATATGATTCAGCATTCTCCTAAAGAAAAGAAAGCATGTGTTCACATGAAGACCTATACTTGAATATTCACAGAAGTTTAATTAGTAATAGTAATAGGTAAAAACTAGAAGTAACTCTAATGTCCATCAATAGGTAAATGGATAAACAGATTACTGCCACATTAATGAACAGGAGTGAAGTATTGATACTTTCAATAACATGAATGACCCTCCCCTGGAAAGTACATATTGTATGAGTCCATTTATATACGATTCTAGAAAATGCAAAGAAAGTATATAATGACAGTAGACCAATGACTTCTTGGCTTGGCAAGATAAATAGATTAGAAAAAGGCATGAGAAAATTTGGGGGCTCGTAGATAGTTTCACTGACTTGATTGTGGTGATAATTTCATGGGTATATACCTGTCCAAACTTGTAAAAGTATATTTTAAATAGATGCAGCTTATCATATTTTAGCTATACCTTAATTTACAAAAACCTAATTATAAAAAGCATTATCATAGTAGATGGAGAATTTAAGAATGCCTGTTTTGACAAAATAAGAGCTAGTATTTCTTCAGGGGAAAAAAAAACCTGATGGAGTTTTAATTTAATAATTTCAAGATAGAAATATAGCTGCCTAGTACAGATGAGATACCAAAGTTAAATGGTGAACATAATAAATGTGATCTCTTTAGTTCCTCCTATTTACAGGGCATTTAAACAAGTGATTTAGGAAGTATCTTTTCCAGCACTCTGAGGCCAGCTGCACCCCCATCTAAGCATTTGCACTTAAACACAACTGCTGTAGCACTATGTGGCTATAGCATCTGAAGCTGGATTCAGATCGTAAAGATTAGACAACTAAAGTGACTACCCATCACCTTCTACCATTGTTAGAGAGAAATAAACCTCTTACATTTGCAGAGTATTTGAAAATTTTCTTTCTCAGCTTTATTGAGGTTTATTTGACAACTATATCCATTTTCAGTGTACAACATATTTTGACATGTGTATACAATGTAAAATAAAATTACTACAGTCAAGGTAATTAGATTTCACATAGTTTTTTTTTTTTTTTGTCATGAGAATATTTCAGATCTACTGTTGGAAAATTTCAAGTATATGATACAGAATTATTAACTATAAAATACTTTCAAAAACCTCATTCTTTGTAATCCTCTCCGTGGTCTTGTCATAGGTAGGCTCAGTGTTGTCCTCATTCATTGTGTTGGTAGCAGACTGAGACTCAGAGAAATCAAGGTACTTGCCTGGATCACAGAGCACCCATCTTGCTCAGAGGTCACCATTATCCCTGCTATACCTTGCTGATTTCCCAAATTCTTGTCATTGAGTATTCAGTCCAGACTGTTGGTTCATCAATTTGTCAGGTAGTTACTAGAGTCCTTTCTGTTTGTATATGAGGAGTTCAAGATACTGGTCCCTCTAGACCTCAGTTTCCCACCTGTAAATGGGTAATAATTCAGCCACTAGCTTCCCAAGGCTGTAAGGGTCAAAGAGTCTCTAACCCTTAAACTTGCCAGAGCCATGAAAAGTGGGCAGTCCTATCCATATACTCAGCCAAATTTGATATTACTTTGTGATCGTCCTCAGGTGCCTGCACTACTGATGACACAGTAGTGAGTAAATGGCTTTGTAACCCCAACAGGGAAACATGGCACTTGAATTCCATTTGTCGCCTGTGGCTTCCTTCAAAGTTGGAAGGTTGCACACAGTAAATGAAATCCTGTACACTGGATTATTTAAAATTCTTCCTTAAAACATACTAAATTGTCATTAGTTAGGTTCCAGTGACTCAGAAGACAGAGATATAGGCAGGTTCCATTTAAGTTCACTTAACCAACAAGGCTGGCCTGTGTCTGGCACCCCATTTTCTTTCTTGGTTACCTAGCCTGCACATCTTTTCTCCTCACTCTTTGTCATTCTCAGTGGCCTTCTTTCTATGCTATCCTTCTTAGTTATTTCTGGATTAAGGGCGGCTGCCTCAGGAGAATTTCTTAGGGATTTATTGCCACTCCTGGGAACCAGTTACAGCTATCAGCACTCTTGAAACAGCATTTCACAAAACACGTTTTCAGGAGGCAGGAAAAGAGTTCTATGGTCAAGTGAGCTTAGGAAAACCTAAATGGTACAACATCAAATAGGTTTCTTTCTATAGGACTTCTCTGAACCTTTCATATTTGTACCTAAACTTTAAGAGGGGCAGCATATGGTGGATCTCTTATTTTCTAAATTTAATGGAATCAAAGACCTATTTCTTGTGGATCAACAACTGGTTGAATGCTCTGAAGAACACACTTTGGGAAATGCTGATTTATTGGTAAAATGTCAATTTTCCTTAGAGTTTTCTTTCTGTCCCCGCCTGTGGCTCAGCGAGTAGGGCGATGACCCTATATACCGAGGGTGGCGGGTTCAAACCTGGTCCCAGCTGAACTGCATCAAAAAAATAGCCAGGTGTTGTGGCGAGTGCCTGTAGTCCCAGCTACTTGGGAGGCTGAGGCAAGAGAATCGCCTAAACCCAAGAGCTGGAGGTTGCTGTGAGCTGTGACTCCACGGTACTCTACCGAGGGCGATAGAGTAAGACTCTGTCTCTACCAAAAAAAAAAAATGTAACTTGTTTTCTTGACTGGCTGTTGAGAGTTCAGTTTTCTAAACTTTTAATTTATGACTTAAATACTCATTCAGATATGATTTTAACCTTAGATTGTCAGGGGATGTAACAATATGGGAGTTCAAAGAGCATAACATCTTATCTAAGGATAACAATTGAGTGAAACCTTATTTTCTGGTTTGGTTTTATTTTGCAACAAATCCTCCAATTCTACCCTTGAAAGTAAGTGTTTCATTTTATTGTATCACTAATTCCATGGCCCTTCCTGGCTTTCATGGGGGCTTCTGTAAAAGGAAAGTGGCAATGTACTCTCTCCTGTCAGCATAGGGCTTACACATACTATTAGTGATCCCTATAGTAGGATGTTGTAGCATGAAAAGAATGATCATGCTAGGGATTTTTTGTTCTCCAGATTACAGAAAGTTTGGTAATCAGAGTAGGACTTAGAAGAGTGATAACATCAGAGTGAACAGTGATTATCCATGACAAGTACCTACTAGCTAGGGATGTACAGCAGGAAGACAAACATGGGGTTAGAGCGTTGAGTCAAGAATGGGATCAGGTGATTCTGGACTTACGTAAATTGGGATCATTACTGGGTTGTCACATCTATTTAGGTCATTTAGACAGTTCATGAGCTGGCTACCTCAGGAAAGCTCCCTCTTCAGTTTCTGAGGCTCCTTGCTCTTCACATTGTGGACTTACATCTAGTGTGTGCTCATTAGAAGAAGTTGAGGGCTATGGTTAATTTTTGAACTCCTGTCATTTTCTCTACATGAGTTTTGCCGTATCTTTTTGAGTGAAGATTATTCCCATAGCACATTGCCAATCACATTCTCCTAAGTCCTCATTCCACACAAGAGTACACCATTCTTGGGTCCTTGAGCTAGTCCTTTTTGAGCTAATACCATCCTTTAGTGCCAAGTACTTCTCTTGACCTCTTTCTTTACTCATAGAAAGAGGAACCAGATTTCCCCTATGTTACTTACCATCAATATAAACAGCAGTTTTATTTCTGTTATTTCCTCTTCCAACCCTGTGTTAAAGTTTGCCACTACTGCTCCCCTCACCCCAGACAGGAAGAAAAGACTTCCTTCCTTCATCTTTTGACTTTGCCCAAGCCTATGAATAATCTTCCCTTTCTCATAGACTTGGGATGCTCACCTTTTCTAACTTTTGTTTTATAAACTCCCCAGTGTTACTCATCCTGCATCTTTCTTTCCCTTCCCTACTTTGAGTTTTATTCATCTGAATTTACTCTTCTATCTAGGTGATAGTGGGTACCCATGAAGTGATTGCTTCATTGATGAGTACCTGGGTGTTGGGCTTCTCTGCATCCCTTTTCTCTTTGGATGCTTTTGAATCTTTTCTCTTATAGTGGGAAGGAGGAGAACTCCATTTTTACATTCCATACTATGCTTTTTTGTATGTGATCTCCAATTGTAAGCTGAGAGCTTGATCTTTTGCTCTTCTTTGTTATTTTTTTGGATCCTGATTTTGAATCTGATTTTCAATTATATTGACAGCATTTCTCTAAATACATACATTTGCTTTGTAGAATGGGCTGTATGTTGTCAGAAACCTTCCAATGTCAGCATAGACACAGTCCAGCATCAACCAATAAGGGGAGAAGGCATAGAAAAATACTGTCATCAAGACTCTGCGTGGCTCTTGGTTTGTACTGAGTTATTTCCACCACAACACTTTTGGTTTCCTTATGACCATTTGAAGAACTGATCATATGTCCACTGTGTGGCAACCACTCTGGGAGGAAATACTTAGAACTGTAGGTTATATCTTTATATTGTCCTCTTTTCTTCATCCTCTAGAAATTCAAAAACATCTAATTCTTTTCCCTTCATTTCATACGTTTTGGAACATTCTTTCCTTAAAAATCTCAGTTAAATTTCTTTCTCATTTTCTCTTTGTTACACAAGTAGATTCCATGTTTTTATTCAGTTCCTCTTTGCTAATTTGTGCATATGTGTATTAGCTGGTAGATCATCAGATAGTATCTTTGGAGATGATATATACATTTCGCTCATCAGCATTTTAAAATCATTTTCATTAGTTCTTCCAAATTTTTTTATTTTGACAGTGTATTTATTGGTATTCTAGGTTAAGTATCACATAATTTTATTTTTTAATTTATTTTAAATTAACATATAATAACGTAACTGTGTATTAGGGTACATGCACAATCTAGTCCTTCCAAATCTTCACACATCATCTTCCCTTTTCCTTCTCTGTAGCGTGAGCCATTTATATAAACCTCCTAATTTAAAAAGTCAACACACTAACCTTGAACTCAAAATAATTGATACCCAATGTGGTTGATTTCTGTGGCTTTTGGAAGAAGCTTCATTCGATTGTACTATAACTCGTTTTACAACCATCACAAACAAAAGAAATTACACATAGGATGTTTTCTTTCTGCCCCACTAGTTGTCTTGGTTTTTTTCATCTCACCAGAGGAGATTTTGTTTCCTTGTTTCATGAAATAGGAGGTTAGGATAGCCTTCCTGAGCCCAAAGGACTCTCCTGTACTATAAGCCTGCGATTATATATAAATGTTCACTCTTAAGACAAGGCTTTTACCAGCCCATATTTCTGTTAAAGAGAATGTGTACTCCTTTTACAAGTAGCTTGATCCTGTAAGCATCCATACATCTTATAAGAAAGGTACCATGAAACAATAGAAAGATGGAAAGCAAGAAATGTTTAAAGGATAAAGAAACACAAGAGGTTTCTTAACTGGAAATATTTTCCCACTGTTTTTCGGTAGTTTTTTGAAGTGTATTGGTATAGGTGCTGAGCATTTTACTCATTTTACTATTTACTCACCCTTATTTGACCATTATTTATTAAAAAATAAATGTGATCTTAGTGTATATCCTGGTACCTGGGGAGTCTCAGAGTAATAGAACTTGATTTTTATGCTCAAAGAGCTGACATCCTCATAGGGAGACACATTTCTAAACAAATAATTGAAGAGCAGTGTTTGTGACTTGTTTCTGGCTGAGACACATACTGAGTGATCTAGGAGAATGCCAAGAGAAATCTAGAAAGGCCCCTTAGAATCCTGAAAGAGTTTCTTGTGAGTCAGGCCCAACAGAGAGAACAGAAGAGGTGGGCAGGCAGTGTGCAGAAGCTAGGTATATTTCTCCTCTCTCAGTCCATCTGAGTTGAGTAAAACTTGATGGGCAAGGAAAACCACACAAAAGAATTTTGTACTTTTAAGGACATTGGATGACAAAAGATTTTTGTACAGAGGCAAAAGCAAAACCCTTGGAAGAGGTTTGTGTATAAACGAAGCCTGTGAATTATAATAGGGTTTAATTGTGGTTAAGTAAAACTAAGTCATAAGTTCTTTGGAGAACTGACTAATGTTTTTTTTTCTATTATGTACAGGTTCAGAAAATAACTTTATTTTGTTATCTTTTTTTGCTTGTCATTGAGAAATGCAAATTATTTTACTTTTTTGGTAAATGACAAGAATTCTTCACTATTCTTGCATACTGCCAACATTGTATGAAGAGAATGGCTTAGGGCTTTTTTTGTGGGTGGAGGGAGAGGGACAAAAAGAGATGTGCACATGGATTTAGGGCAGTTAATTTCTGGAACTTGTCCATAAAAAGGACATTTGTTACTTAGGTTAAAACTACCCTTTTCCACTGAGTGTTGGCAGTGAGTAAAAGTTAATGTTTTTATCTGATGATTATTTTTTAAAATTTGGTTTTTGTTGAGAAGGATTAAAGGCATGTACTTAATTGCTAAATATGATTTTTTTTTTGAAAACTAGTCTGAGTCTGCCTTTGTGGGCTCTGAGCAGTTTCACCTTTAGAAGCTTGCTTTAGGATCTTGTGCTAACCCTAGTCCCATCTCAGGCCTGTTCAGACAAGAATTACCTGGCAGGAAATGCCTATTTAAAAAAAAGTCTTGAGCAGGAACCTCCCAGAAAATGTTCACTTCAATCTTCAGGTTGACTTGCAAAGCAGTTTACTAAATAGGGAGTTGTGAGAATCAAGTGACCATCAGCTGGTATAAATGTTTTTGGTCAATGTAGTCACAGGATCTCAGGTATGCAAGAGCTGGACGGGTTGCGACCACGTGCCTGGTTATGGTGATAGCCTGGCTCAAGTGCTCTAACGTAACACAGAAAGGATCCAAGTTTATAAGAACATACTTTAATTAGACACCTGTATTTGAAAGGTTAGTTTCTCCTCTAGCATAATTTGACCCTGTGGCACATGATGTATACAAGCGTGCATTTCTTTTCCTGGTTTATAGTTAGAGTTAATGAGACTTTTGTTCTTAACCATGTGGGAGGCAGTTTTAAAAAACAGCTCTATTGAAGTGTAACAAAGAACTGTACATATTTCATGTGGACAATTGGATGAGTTTGAATACATGCAAATACCCGTAATACCATCACCACAAAGTAGTAGATGTATCTAACACCTCCCAAAGTCTTCTTGTATCCCTCTGGGTAGGTATGTATGTGAGAAAGAGAGAGAGAACTACCTTGTTGGAGACAGTTTTTGTTCACTTATAAAGTAAACTCTTACTTTGAATCGTGGATTGGCATATGTTGTGTCAAATCTGTAAAATTCATGATGATGGAATGTAACTATATAGTCCCTTAGTTACAGAAGTCTACTGTAGGTATCTGCACTACAAGGTGAAATATTGTGGTTGGAGATGGGGGGTGGGGCATGTAAGGCCAAATTTTGTGGGATTATAGAAAATGATGGAACCAGAAAGCATTTGGAAATTCTTTTATTCATAAAAGCATAGATTCTTTCACTTTTGAGTTAAAGTGATTTTGGCAATTTTGATTTGGGTAAAGTTAACATTCTGACAATACTGTGAAATTGTTTACCTGTCTTCATTTACTTCCACATACCATCCTTAGGGTCAAAATTTCTTTCTAAAAACTACAATTTCTAAATGTGCTTTTTGGGGGCAAAATAGAATTTCCCATGTAATCACTTTAAAAGACAGGGTCATTCTGCTCTTCCTTTGGTTGAATGATTCATGAAGTAGAATTTCTTTCATTTCCAATGAAACTTTGGTGGGAATATCATTTTATATCTGTCAGCTTGGCTTTAACCATCCATCAGTGGATTCTTTACTTCTTGGTTTGTCATATAGATTGCTCCTGTTTGAAAAGTATAAGCTTTAGGCTCGGTGCCTGTGGCTCAACGGGCTAAGGCGCCAGCCACGTACACCTGAACTGGCAGGTTCGATTCCAGCCCGGGCCGCCAAACAACAATGACGGCTGCAACCAAAAAAAAAAAAAAAAGAGTGACAAAGTGAGACTCTGTCTCGAAAAGTATAAGCTTTAATATTCTTCAAATTTTGGATTAACATTTCAACAAGTGGTCTATCTTTATATTAGTTCAAAACAAACTTTTTTTTTAATATATATATTTTTTATTGAATCATAGCTGTGTACATTAGTTCAATCATGGAGTACAGTGTGTGGGCTTCATATACAATCTGAGATATTTTCATCCATCAGTTCGACATAACATTCATGAGATTTTCTCATTTACTGTGTGAAAACATTTGTGTTCTGCATTTAGTAGTTTTCTCCTGACCCTTCAAAGATGCGCCTCAACAAACTTTCTAACAGCAGGTGGCAGGCTTAACTTT
>CAUYON010051736.1:0-21700 GCA_963573935.1 Arctocebus calabarensis
AGAGACAGAGTCTCACTTTATCGCCCTGGGTAGATTGCCGTGGCGTCACACTGCTCACAGCAACCTCCAGCTCTTGGGCTTAAGCAATTCTCTTGCCTCAGCCTCCCAAGTAGCTGGGACTACAGGCGCCCGCCACAGCGCTCGGCTATCAAAACTACTTTTTAATATTAAATTATTAAATTTATGTCTGTATTATTTTTATGTCTTTATTATTTTAAAAACAATTGTGTGTTTTTATAATTGAGATTAATGGTAGGAAATTTGTCAGTAATTTTACTCTTTTATTTGAAATTTTGTTATTGCCACAAAATAAATTCCAAGCCAAAAGCTATCATATCAAAAGTTGGAATATAATTTTTTACAATGTGCAATATGTATATTTAATTGATTATATTCTAAGGTAAATAACATGGAATCTAAAAATAAAAATAAAGACACATAAATATGTATTTAGTTTTTATTTTTGTTCTTTTATTAAGTTATATACTCATAAACCATGAATACATTTATGCATGTGTGGGGTACAAGGTGTTGATTTTTTATACAATTTGGAGCGCTTACATCAAACTAACTAATACAGCTTTTGCCTCATTTACTTGATTATTATGTTAAGACATTTATGTTCTAAACTATTAAGAAAACAGTATAATTGTCTTACTACAACAAATAAGTAAGTGAGATGATGGATGTGTTAATCAGTTCAATGTAAGCATTTCACACTGTATATCAAATCAGTACACTGAACCCCATAAACGCATCAATATACACAGTTATGATTTAATAAAAAAAAGATAAAAAAAGTACCAAGAATCTAGTCAACAATGAAAACCAATGCAAGAACGAGGAGTAAAACACACACGGTTAATCCACTTTTTCCCTTCCCCAGCAATCCCAAGGGTTCCCAGTGCACCATTTCAAAGAACAAAAAAGGCGATGACAAGAAGTTAGGTTCTAGTCACAATACTGTCCCTAATGAGTTAAGGGCAAACCCCTGGGTTGAGGGATGGATTGGCCTAAATCTCCATGTTTCTCACAGCAATAAAATCTGACCCTCTAAGTAACTGATGTTACCAAAAAACAAACCAGATCTGCAACCTGCAAGCTGCTTCCACCTATGTGGTGAAAATAATTCATCATTACCTTGAGATAATGCTGAACTCTGTATAGCTTTGGTCATTTCAAAAATAGAAGAAATATCCTCTAAATTTAACTTAATACATTCCAGGTAGTACATACTGTATCAGGGTTTTGCTCATGAAATTGTTTGGATGTGGGAAATGATGTGATATGCTGTATTAATGTAAAAGTACCACATTGTCAAAGGATTGTGCAGTAGAAAAAAGTCACTTTTGGTGAGTCCATTTATATATACTGAAAAAAAAAAGAAAAAATGTTCATTGTCCTTAATCATCAGAGAAATGCAAATCAAAACCACCCTGAGTTATCACCTAACTCAAATGAGAATAGCCCACATCACAAAGTCTCAAAGCTGCAGATGCTGGTGTGGAAGTGGAGAGAAGGAGGCACTTTTACACTGCTGGTGGGACTGAAAATTAATACAACTTCTACAGAAAGAAGTATGGAAAATCCTCAAATAGTTAAAAGTAGACCTTCCATTTGATCCCATAATCCCATTACTAGGCATCTACCAAGAAGAAATAAAATAATTTTACCATAAGAACATGTGCACCAGAATGTTCATTACAGCTCCATTCATAATCATTAAGACATGGAATCAACCCAAGTGCTTATCAACTCATGAATGGATTAATAAACTGTGCTATATGTGTATTATGGAATACTATTCAGCTATAAAAAAGATGAAGACTTCCTATCTTTTGTATTAACCTGGATGGCATCGAAGGGGGTCAAACTCTTACATCCTTCTTAGTAAAAAATTACAAGAATGGAAAAGCAAGTATCCAATGTGTGCAAACTAATATAAAACCAACATATAAGCAACTATACACCCACAGGAGAGATAAACACAATGAAATCAGGTGGGGGAGGAGAGGAAGGAGAGAGGGGAGAAGGTTGGAAAATCAGTAAACTTGCATCTAATGGGCACAATGTAAGGGTATACAGCAAACCCCCTGGGTAAGAAGGGCTCAACTACAACGGGTATACTTAACAATTGCAAACAAGGTAACCTGATCATTAGTATCCTCATATTAATCTGAAATTTAAAAAGAAAATTCAAGACCATGCTTATTAGAGACAATCAAGTATATTCCTTAATTTCAAAACAGAAAGGAAAGAAAACTGACAATAATTGATTTTTTTTTTTTTATATTCCGGGTATTTTGTTGTACTCTATGCATCTTTCTATCTGTCTATCCACCCATCCATTGTCCTTTTATGCAAAAAATATGTTGAATGCCTACTAAGCGGCAAACACCATTCTAAGTATCTGCACAAATGAATCCTAAAGTGAATGAATCCCCTATTAGGGGATAAAGATATAAAAGGACAATTACAACATAGCAGAAATAATGGTAGGATTGTGATAAACTCCATTTTCCATGGCAAGGCACTTGGCCCCCAGACAAAGCATCTCTAAAGAAGTAAAATCTGAGCTAGCCTTTTTAGGAAGAGTATATAGCTAGCCAGAAAACAAAGAGTGGCAGATTGGAGTGGAGCATGAGTTCTCAGCAGATAGACCAGCATGTTTATTTATTTGTGAAAGAAATAAAAGGGAAGTTTATTTGGGAAAACACAGGCAAGTCAGCATGACTATAGCATAATGTGTGACGGGTGGGGCAATATGATTTGGAACTAGATTACTTTCCTAAGGATAACAGATTTTACTCTGAAGGTATTGAGAGCCTTTGGAGTTTTTAAGCTAGGGTTGGGTTGATCAGATATACTCTGCCAAAAGTTATCCTTACTGCATTGTGGAAATGACTGAAGATAGGCAAAAGTGGAGTTGAGGGCATCATGTATGAAACTGCTAAAGCAAACCAGTAAGACAATGCAGTGATGACAGCCCTGTAGTATATTTAGCAGCTATTAAACACATAAAAAGAGATATGAAGCTGACTCATATAACCTTCACATCAATCCTATAAGGTAGATTTTAATATTCACTTTATGGTTAAGGCTTAGTCAGGTTAAGTAACTTGCTGAATGTTGTTCAAGAGTAAACCAGCAGAGATGTCACAAAATCTATGATGTCTAACTCCGAAGATCATTTTCTTCTCACTGAACCGAGCCTGATTTATCTCCCTATGGAGTTCTTTAAATGTGTTAAATCCTAGGGATTACAAGTAAAATCTGCTTCTTGGCAACAAGTTGCTCAGAAGTCAGTAAACTATTAGAGACTTCACGCTACCACACCCTGCTTCTTGCTTTAGTCTAAGCAGTAGGTTCTGTGATAACTATTTTTTTTAAAATTTATTTAATAATTCTCATAGTCAAGAAAAGAAATCTAGATAATGAGTTTATAATTTTCTATCCCTTCATTTTATCCTATTACCTAAGGAATGCCTTGTTCTCCTTGTAACCAGCCACTTTCAAATATCTATAGCCTATAATGTCATTTCTTTTGAGTTGTTACTTAGCCAAGCTATACATATTTAACCTACTTAATTTTTTTTCCTAAGTCATTTCTGCAGTTCCCCTAATCACTCCTATTGCTTCTGTCTGACTGACCTCCAGTTTGTCTGCATGATAAAAGAGTCTATGGGAGCAAAAGATATGATGCTCTATTCATAATCATATACATCATATATTTTTACCATTTTCAAGTTCCTTTTTATTACTTGGGAATTTTTTCCATGAAGATTGTATTATATCTCTCAAGTAAACCTATCTTCTGTAATAGTTCATTTCTCCAAGAAAGCTCCCACACCAGCCGCTTGTTCTTTCCCAAAGCATTATGTTGTTGAAGGAGAAGGAATCGTAAGCATGATTAACTACTACTAGGAAGCAATGATCTGTTTCTGGAATTACTTGGGTAGTAAGATTTTATTTTTTGTTGTTCTTTTAAGGCTATAAGAGGGTGTAGGAAGAATATAAATAAAATTTATCTGCAAGATGTTTCTAAATGAAATGCATTTATGACATTCTTATAGGGCTTATTTGTAGCTCTTTAAAAATAATTGACTATCTAATTAGAGAGATAGATCGCTTTGGTATAGACCACATATACAAATAAATACTGCTTTTTATAGTCTCCAATATCACAGATATAGAAGTATGCTGAGTGAAATTCATTCAGTATTTTAACTTTTAGGTTTTCTCTGTATATACACATTTTTCCAAAATAGGGCTCCAAACATGCTCCCTGCTTTTATTCTTTATTTTAATAACATTCCCTGATTCTCAAAGGCAGGAATTTCCCATGCTACATAAACACACACAAGGAAAATGCCATTTTGAAGAATTCTTTCTCTTTAGTATGTTGATTGAAACATTCTGATAAAATTGAGAATAAAGCTGGATATGATAGCTTACACCTGTAATCCTAGCACGCTGGAAGACTGAGGCAGATCTCTGAGTGCTGGAGTTTGAGATCAGCCTAAGGAAGAGCAAGAGCAAGATCTCATCTCTTCTGAAAATAGAAAAACTAATCACCCATTGTGGCAATTACCTGTAGTCCCAGCTATTTGGGAGGTTAAGGCAAGAGGATTGCTCAAGCCCAAGAGTTTGGGGTTGCTGTGAACTATGATGATGCCATGGCACTCTACCCAGTATAACAGTGTGAGACTCTGTCTCAAACAACAACAACAAAATGAGAATATAGTAGTTTTAATATTCTTTTTTTTCAGTCAACTTATTTATGGTCCTCTATATCAACCTGAAGTATCTCAGTGGGATGGAAGACTTGGAAATTGACTATGAACTTAACGAAGGAGTTATTATAGACTCGTGTAGCAGCACAGATGGATTCTCCAGAGGTTCTGGCATTCAATACCACGCCCAACTACTGATAAGTTTGAAACATGGTTGTGGTCCTTAAATTCCTTGCCTCAGTCTACTTGTAATGACATCCTTTGGAGTTTTTAAACTAGGGTTGTCTTAATCAGGCATGCAAAATGTTATTCTGACTGCACTGTGGAAACTATTAAAGACAGGCAAAATTGGGAGTCCAGAAAACCATTTACGAAACTGCTAAAGTAAATCAAAAGGCCGTGATGATAGAAAAGTGGGGGAAATTTACCAGCTAAATTAAGTTATTAAGATGACTCATATAAAACTTCACATCAGTCCTATAAGGTAGGTCTGCATACCCACTTTACAGATAAGACTTAGGTTAAGTAACTTGCTGAGTGTTACACAGCAATACACTAGCAGAGATGACACATAATCTGTATATACTTTATATCAGCACCTCCTCTTATTTTTCAGATGGGTAGACTGCACACAAAACAAGTCTCTCTTCCTCTTCTCTTGCTCCTTTACAATTGTTTCTCAACACAGCAATTAGAATTACCTTTAAAAAATGCAAATCATGTCACTCCACTACTGAGAATATCCTGATAGTCTGCCATTACACTTTGATAAAAATCTAAACTGCTTTCCAGAGCCTGACAGGCCCTGCATGATTCAGTCCCTGTGTTCCTCTTAGACTTCACCTCATATCAGGTTTTCTCCTGCTCCAGCCACACATTCTTATTCTCTTAAATGCCACAACGTGCTCTACCTTAAAGGCCTTTACATGATCCATTGGACTATTCCCTCTGTTTTAAGTGACTTCCTCCAAACTTTTCAGACTTGACATTTCTGTTCATACCAATCTCCAATTAAATGTTTTCTCCTTTCATGATTTTCTATTCAGTTCCAGATGCCTATATCTCTATTTTTGTGCAATACCATGCTGTTTTGATTACTATGGCCTTGTAGTACAGACTAAAGTCTGGTAGGCTAATGCGCTTGGCTTTGTTTTTATCACCAAGAATTGCCTTAGTTATGTGGGATTTTTTTCTGGTTCCATAAAAAATAAAGAATTATTTTTTCCAAATCTTGAGAGCATGATATTGGTATTTTAATGAGGATTTCAATGAATCTGTAGATTGCTTTGGGAAGTACAGGCATTTTAACAATGTTGATTATTCCCAGCCATGAGCATAGTATGTTCTTCCATTTGTTAATATCTTCTGGCATTTCTTTTTTTAGGGTTTTGCAATTTTCTTTACAAAGGCTCTTCACCTATTTTATTGGTATATTCCTAGGTATTTCATTTTCTTTGAAGATAATGTGAAGGGAATTATCCTTGATTAGCTTCTCATCGTGGCTATTGTTGACATAGACAAAGGCTACTGATTTGTGGACAGTGATTTGATATCCTGAAACATTATTGCATTTTTTGATCACTTCCAGGGATCTTGTGGCTGAGTCTTTGGTTTTCTCTAAGTATAAGATCATATCGATGGCAAAGAGAGATGGTTTGACCTCCTCTGCTTCCATTTGGATGCCCTTTATTTCCTTCCTAGCCTAATTGTATTGGCTAGAACTTTCGGCACTATGTTGAATAGTAGTGGTGACAGGGAACAACATTGAAAAACTAACATCTTACAGCCACCTAATCCCTGATAAACCAAACAAGTAGATACATTGGGGGAAAGAACTCCTATTCAACATACTGTGCTGGGAGAACTAGATATTCATATGCAAAAGACTGAAACTGGACCCGCTCCTTTTTCCACTCACAAAAATTGATTCATAATGGATGAAAGATCTAAAACTAAGTCATTACAGGTCGCCAGCCAGGTTTCCCAGCACCATTTGTTAAATAGGGAGTCTTTTCCCCACTGAATGTTTTTAATTGGCACGCATGGATTAATAAACTGTGGTACATGTATACCATGGAATATTATGCAGCCTTAAAGAAAGATGGTGACTTATCCTCTTCCATATTTACATGGATGGAACTGGAACATGTTCTCCTTAGCAAAGTATCTCTAGAATGGAAGAAAAAGTATCCAATGTATACAGCCCTAACATGAAGCAAATTTATATCTTTCATGTGAAGGCTACAACCCAATTATTGCACAAGAAGACGGGGAAAGGGGAGAGGGTGGGAAGGGGAGGGAGAGGGTGGGCGGAGAGAGGATAAAGGGTGAGATTATGTTTGAGGTGCATCTTTGAAGGGTCAGGAGAAAACTACTAAATGCAGAATACAAATGTTTTCACACAGTAAATGAGAATATCTCACGAATGTTATGTCAAACAGGCGGATAAAAATATCTTAGATTGTATATGAAGCCTGCACACTATACTCCATGATTAAACTAATGTACACAGCTACGATTCAATAAAAAAAGGAAATAAATTTGATTTATTTTTGATTTTGAATTTCCTAGCATGGGGTTTGTTGAACGAAGGATGAAGAACACTGACCCGTCAGCTGGCATTGTGACTGATATTGTTACATTCTCTAGTTTAAAAATATCCGTACCTTTTTAAAATCCCATTAAATGTTATCTTTAAAAAAATGTCCTAAGGTTATAATCAGAGATGCAAACAGATATACGCACAAGACTTCTCACTGTAATGGTATATATAATTATAAAAAACTGTAAGCAACCTAAATATCTAATAACAGAGGAATGATTAAATGCAGGTGTATATGAAGCTATTAAAATTATTATCTTGAAGGCTGTAAACATAAGAAAATACTTCAGATATGTTAAACTAAAAAGTTTTGTAAAGCTATTACAATAGTTTAATATTCTCTATGCCCTAAGTTGCAAAACATGCACACAAACACACAAATGCATGCACACACATGTATATAGTCATGTGTCACTTAACAGTGGGGATACATTGTGGGAAATGTGTCCTTAGGTGATTGTACCATTGTACGATCATCATAGACTGTACTTGTAAATACCTAGATGGTTTGTACAAATAGCGTATAGTTGTAGGCTATGTGGTATAGCCTATTGCTCCTAAGCTACAAACCTTTACAGCATGTTACTACACTGAATACTTTAGGCAATTGTAACACCATGATAAGTATTTGTATATTCAAGCATATATAAACACAGAAAAGATGCAGTAAAAATACAGTATCATAGTCTTATTGGACCACTGTCATACATTAGGCAGGTTATTATTGATCAAAACATTACACAGTGAATGACTCTGTGTGTGTGTCTTTGTGTGTCTCCAAGGGAAAAGGAACTTTACACTAACTTTAAAACTTTACATTAGAAGTTTACACTAGCACATTTGCAATGGTATCTCAGGAACCATACGTTTATTTTCTTCATCATTTCATTCATATTTCAAATTATTTACCATGAACGTATATGTTTATTTTGATAAGTGGAAGAAAATAATTAAGCATATAGACCTCAGAGTTGACAGCAGATTGCTAAATGGAGTCTAATCCAAGAATAGAAAAGCAGGATGACCATTTCCATTGTTGTGAACCTCACACATCTACTAATGTAGCATAAGGTGACATATAGTTGACTGGAGGCCATAGCTACTGGTCACACTAATTCAACCTTGCTAGCTATTGTTTTCTCAATGCCCTAAAGCCACTTCTATCTGTTTTACTGCCTGTGCTTGTGTGGAAAAATTCCTTTCTTCTTTTTGTGAGACGTAAACTTGCTTTGCTTTTCCTTTCTTTTTTTTTTTTATTTCTTGGGTGAAACAGGTATGGTAAAGTCACTTTCTTTCTGTCTGATATAGTTTTCCTAGTAGCAGACAGCTAAGACTTGGATTGTTATGACTTAAGCTGAGATTTTGTACTGAAAAATTAAATGCATGTAAGTTAATGAATGCGGTTGAATGATATGGAGAATGTGGAATACAGATAAAAAGAACCCAAACAACTTTTGCATTTGGTTAAAATAAAGTTATTGAAATTCTGTCTCCAATATCCATTAAATAAAGTAAACTAAGACTAACATTAGAGCAGAAAACAGCTTTGCATGGACATATTATGGCTTAAAAAATTTCCAACAAGTCTCCAGAACTAGATAGAAATTAGAAGCAGTTGTGAGCATAGTGAGAAATTACTGAACTGGGTATTACAGTAACCTAATTACTGCTACCCCACAAATCCTCTGTGGGTCAAAGACAATGCTAGATTTTTCCATAGAAAATAAAGCATGACAAGTCAGAATTTAAAAAGTCATCATCTAAGTTTACTCTCTCCCATTGTACAGATAAGGACACTGAAGCAGGCACAGATGTAAGATATGGCCCATGTTTTCCCAATTAGTGTGACAGCTGGATCTAGAATCCTAGGACTTATCCTCAATCTCTTTCTAAGAGAAAATCACATTTCTGGGAGCTAGCCTGTTATGACCTGTAAAGCAGTTGAATAAGTTCTACACATTAGCCTAACACAGATTGCAAAAAGACCATTATACTGCCAGAAAATTGGTTTCTGGGCCTATCCTGTACATTTCTCTTGCTTCCATGAATGTCATAGCAGGGACAACACTTCCTTGAGCTCTTTGCCTCTCTTGTGTTCCAACCCTGGGCCACTTTCAGTAAACTCCCTTCTAGTTAAGCCTGTTTTTCCACAGTATTCCCTTATGTTTATGAGGCCCTGACCTTTCTTCTCCTGCTAGTACTGTGGAATACACCTCTCCAAACTGATCTGTAAACCAAATACTGCCCACCCATTGCCTCCCTGCATGGGGATGATTGTAGTCATCATTTTCTGGACTTTGAAGCTAGCCTATGGTTGTAGCTTATTATCTAGTTTTATATTTCCTGGGAGATAGGCCAGGGGAAATGTTTAAGATCACACCTCACATTTTAGTGATCTGATGGGCTTCCTCTTGGATAGGCCTTCCAAGGAGCCTATTGAACAGCTTTTGAGACAGCAGGATATGGGGGCATGGAAGCCTTAGGAGGCTGCATCATTCCTTCCAGGCTAGCTATCCTTCTATTTCTCTTTTGCAATAATGGAATCTTTTTGATGTATCCCCAATAGCTAGCTTTGTAGTTCTAAGCCATAAGCCATGTTATCTTTTATCTTGGGTTTTGAGATGCATCACAAGGATGTATCCCTGTCCATTTTTATTTGCTTCATTTTTTCTTATTATTATTTTCTGCAATCCAGGATGATCTTTGACTTCATATCTCTTTGTATTCTTTTCTTTTTAGTCCACTTCTATAAAAGGCAACCAATTTCCTGTTCCAGTGTGGATGAAAATATTTGTTAGCCCTAGTGGGCACTTTAAAATGTCAAATGTCAGTTTCCTTTTTGTTGCTTCATTGACTGGAACTGTATTTACAGCTATCACTGGCAGATGTAACCTAGAGACCAAGTTAGGGATGTGCTAGTCTGTTCTTTGACTTTGGTAGGGTTACTGATTGAGAAAACCACTGAAAGCTGGAGCCTTAGAGTAGGGAAAAGTTGAGTAAAGAGAATAGTTCATGGTATTTCTGAGTCAGGAGGTAGGGGAAATTGGTATGAGCTAAATGTTCCGCTGAAAGGGAACTTCTGTCGGAAAAGTAGGGGTGTAAGTAGCAGGGATGAGGTACAATGAAACTTTGGGTGCTGAACTTTATGTAGTAAAAATAGCATGAATTGGAGATTATAAGACCTATATTCTGACATAGCTCTGTGTAAAATTGAGTGAGTCTTTCTCCCTACTCTTTACTGCAACCTTCTCTCCTGATTTTAATTCTCCAACTTCAGCATGAGGTTTCTGAAATAGATAAGTCTATCAAGGTCACCACCATCTTTTATCTTTGATGAGTCCTAGAATTATAAGACCAGGCCTGGCTCTGCCAGTGTCTTTAGCATAGGAAATTCCAGTGTACAAGTGGTGCCTGCCTTCTACACATTGGCCAATTTTCTGGCACTAAAAATGCCAGATGGAAGTTCAGTGAGAAGAACTTATCCCCAGAGAAGTGAAACAAGGTTGTTAAAGGGAATCTGTGTGTGTGTGTGTGGGGGGGGGGTCAATCTTAAGGACAGCAGGGTCAATGGAAACAAGATAAAACTGGTGAAGATTACTGGGTCCTACTGGGTGAAAAGAGGTCTTTTGTGCAAAGACTTTTGTCTTTTCCATCCTAGCTTAACGGGCAGACCAATTCATTTTCGGGGGTACTGAGCCCCCTCTTGGCACTTCTAAGGGGAGACTAAGATATGTTATTCTCTCAATTACTTTCATTTTATATCAAAATATTAATGGGATACAATGATTTTGGTTACAGGATCACATTCATAATTCTTAAGTCAAGGCTGTAAGTGCACCCATCATACAAATAGTGTATCCATTGGGTAGGTTTTTCTCCTTTCCCTTTTCCCTCCTCCCCCTGCTTAATTTTCAATGATTTTTACTTCTCTGTGCACATGTGTTCTCATTAGTTAGTTCCAATTTAATAGTGAGTGCATGTAGTGTTTGTTTCTCAATTCTTGAGGTATGTCACCTAGGGGAATGATTCAGTTCTATTCAAATTGCTATAAAAGGCATTAATTAATTCTTTTTATTACTGAGTAGTACTCTATGGTATATATATGCTATATTTTGTTATTCATCTCCAAAACTTATAGACACTTGTACTGATTCCACATTTTTGCAATTGTGAATTGTGCTAAAATAAACATTCAAGTACAGGTATCTTTTTGATGAAATTACTTTTTTCCCCCCTTTGAGTAAATACCCAGTAGTGAGATTTCTCGATCAAATGGTAGGTCTACTTTTAGATCTTTGAGGAATATGCATGTGCTTTTCCATAAAGGCTGCACTAGTTTGCAGTCCTACCAACAGTGTATAAGCTTTCTTTTCTCTGTGCATCCATCCAAGCTTTTATTGTTTTTAGACTTTTTAATAAAAGCCACTCTAACAGGGGTAAAGTTCTATATCTTACTGTGATTTTAATTTGCATTTCCCCAATTATTAGTAACATTGAGCATTTTTCATATGTTTATTGGCCATCTCTCTTTTTCTAAAAAGTTTCTGTTCATGTCTTTTGCCCACCTGTTAAGGCTTTTTTTTCCCCTTTGCTGATTTGCTTGAGTTCTTGAATAGATTCTGGATATTAGAACATTACTTTCATCCTTTCATTCAACAATTTCAGAGGCTTTCCTCTGACTTCTTAATTTATTTATCATGTCTGGACTCCTGTGTTCAACTTAGTCTGGTAAGTTCCTCATTCCTTCATTCTCTCATTTACATTTATTTTCTAGTCCTTTGCAGGTCAGATATTCCCAGTAGTATGATCATGATCACTATTTCTAACACGGATTAGAAATCAGAAAATGTCTGTTATGATACTGGTCCTACACAATTGAGCAAACTATGTTGCCTACACCAGTTATATGCCAGAAACTGAAGCAAACCATTTCCGTGGATTCTTTCTCATTGAATGATCACAACTATTTGAGCAAAGCATTGTTTTCCTTGACTTAAAAATGAGGAAACTGACATGCAGAGAAAGGCATGGACTTGGCTTCAGTCCTTCAGTAATTCTTTAAAGCAGAGGAAACCTCTTTTCAATATAACTTCAATATAATGCCTTTCCTCTCTTCTAAAAAAAATTGATGGAATCTTTAATTAAGACAGAGAGAATGAAAATGGGCTTACATTACAGCAACAGAAATTAAGTTAGACTTAAATAACAACTTTCTGAGAGTGAGGGGGTTCTTGGACACTGGAACCATCTTCTAAGAAAGAATTTTTACCTACTTCTTTTTATGAATGAACAAACTAACCTGCCTCCCCAAATCCTGGTAATGGGATAGATCATACTAGTCATAATAGTTACTTTTTCCTTGATTTTAAAGAAGTCAGTAAAGAGGAAAATATATCATCTTGGCGTCCCTTTTCCCACAATGATATTTCCTTGTAGTAAGCATGGGGGCAAATGGTATTGTGAGGAATCTGAAAAGGTTATCCTTGTAATAGGTTTGAAATGAGCACAATGAGATGTCTGTGTGGCCATCATTGACTGGATAAAGCCATGTGAGATAGGAGCTGGCGAGGCCAAAAACAACAGGGAGAAGATATATTATTTATAATAATTATCTATTAGGGCCATAATAAGATGTTTAGAGGTTTTAAGTACTGATAAAATTGCAAGATTCCCTCCTTCCACGTGTAATTCAATACAAAAAATATATATACAAAACCACACAGTAAGTGAAAGGATGCCCACAATTTTCCTCATAATGACTAATTTAAAGGCTTTTCTTGTTTTTATTATATTTTCTTAAAACAGAGTATCACTCTGTCACCTTGGTAAACACCATGTCATTGCTCACAGCAACCTCAAACTCTTGGGCTCAAGTGATCCTCTTACATTAGCTGCCTGAGTAGCTGGTACTACAGGTGCTGACCACAACACCAGGCTATTTTTAGAGATAAGGTCTCCCTCTTGCTCAAGCACTCAGCCTGCTTTGGCCTCCTAGAGAGCTAGGACTATAGGCATGAGCCACCACACCTGGCTTTGTTTTTTTTTTTTTTTTTAATATCAAGTACAAGAGTACAAGATTGTTTCAAAACACTCTCACTCTTTTATTTTGGAATATCTGTTCACTGGTAGACCCTAAGAACAACTTTGGACTGCCTAATTGGGTGACCCAGATCCATGATTTTTTTTCTTATTTAAGCAAGGAAAACATTTTTCCCCTGTCCCATCTCTGGGGTACCAGTCCCATTAGTGACCATAGGAGAACTTTTCAACCAATCCTCATGTATCCCCAGACAGGATGCTTCCCTGTTATCGGAGAAGTTCTTGTTTTAGGCATTTGGTAGAATAACCTTGAATGTGCTAGTATCTTTTGTATAGATTTCCTGAAGCTGTTATGCCTTAATCAATAGGAAGTAAGGTGAATCTTTTTCAAGTGGAAAACCAGGCCCAGATATAGCAAGAAATTCCACTAAAATACTTTGTTAAAGGCTGGACTCAAACTCAGGCCTTGTCTCTCAACCTGAAACTCCTCTCAAGTAGCTCCGTGTTTTAGAATATTTTCCATTTGACTTGGCTAGAAAAAAATACAAAAACTTAGGGGCTAAATCTGGATACAGTTTATACTGCTTTCATGGAGAAGCCAGAGAAAATTGGTGCTCTTGTTTGCTCTTGTCACAAGTGGCTGAATCCAAGGCAATGGAAGCAAACCCTTTTTGTCTCTTCTTCCATTTCTTCCTGAGGCTTTGCAACCTGGGGAAGAAATGGAAAGTTACACTTACTTGTTATATGACTTTGGGTGAGCTACTCCATGTCTCTGGGCCCCAATTTTTTTATCTGTAAAATAAAGGCAATGAAAACTGGTCTATATTCTTCCCAGACTAAAGAGGTGGTATGAATGAAAACTTGAAAAATGCCATACATGGGAGGGTTTAACATTTATGTTCAAGGCCTATACAGCTGGGCTTCTTTTTAGAAAGTGGATTAACCCCAGAAAATTTCCCTTAGCCCCCTTCTTCCCTTCCCATGAGAAACTCTGATCCCAGGCCCAGCTGTCGTCCAGCAGAAGCCCATGTGATCCTGTTTCTTTACATTTGTACTAAGAAAGAGATATGTTTGTTACTAAGAAACTTCTCTCCTCCTACCTTTGTCTGGTATTAGCCTTAGCTAAAACCAGAAATGTATGAATTTAAGTGGATGTGTGACCAAGGCACTGTGGTGATTTTATAATTAGGCATGGGGCCAAGGAGAAAGGAGAAGGCCGACTTCCTTTGAACTGGTAAAAGACAAAGAAGGTAGATATGGATCAATGGGAATACTGATTCTGGAATTTTTACAGATAACCATGTTTGAATGAGGATGAAAAGACAGAATGAAGAGATAAAAAATGAGAGATAGCAATGAAGGAGTCTTTCCCCTGGATACTGAAGGTACGAAAGAAACAGATGGGGCATGTTGTAGATAACATGAACATGGACAAAAAAGTCCTATTCTTATGGCTTACATAAGAGTTTAATATGGTAGCTTAATATGGTAGTGTAACATCTGGCTGAATTTCTTTAGTAGAGACAGTAGAATGAGGAGAATGATAAGTTTGTATTACTGGGGCCAGTCAGACTTCACCAGCAGATATGGTTCTATCTCTGAGTGTCATACTTGAAAAGAAACACAGCTAAATTGGAGTATTCTCATAGGAGGATGAAGGTACAAGAGGCAGGGACTCAATTCTCTTGAGAAATAGTTGAAAGAGTGAAGGTTTTTCAAAGTCTGAAGATGCAAGTTTTGTTGTAGGGGAAGTAGGGAAGGTAAAGTAGATAAATAGATGGATTATTTGTGGTCCCAAGTCAGAACTAGGATGCAAGAGTAGAAGTGACACACAGGCATGGATTTCAACTCCAAACAAGGAAGAACTTTCTGACAGAGTAGCCTTGACACAGAATGAACATAAAAAATAGTGAGCTTACAGTTACTAGAAATGGACACCTAAAAGCTAGAGGGTCATTACGCAGATATGCGCAACAGAAGACAAGAATAGCCTGGTGATTCCTTGTAGCTTTGAGATAAATGCAGTAGTCACTTGGTATATAATTTCCACAGGTGATTGGCTCCACGTCATCTGCACTAAAATATGTAGATGCCCTAATCTCTTATCTAAAATGTTTTTGTATTTATGTATAACGTATGTACCTACATCTGTATACGTTAAATCACCTCTACATTACTTATAATACTTACTACAATATAAATGCTATGTAAATAGTTGTTATAACACATTGTTATTTTTATTTGTATTCATGGTTGACTGAATCTGTGGATGTGGAACATCAGACATGGAGGTGTGACTGTTTATGATTTTATGAGAAAAAAAGCTTGATGAAATAAGATCTTAACACAAAAATCAGAGCTATATTATGATTACATCACTCACTTTTCATCTTATTTTTTTCTCTTAGATGAGCCAGTCTGTTTTGTACTAATGTATACTCTATAAAAACAACTGAAAAGCATTTAATTTTTGCTTATTTCTATAGATTCTTCTTGATGTAATTCTTTATAGCTTAAAAATCCACTCTGGGTAATTTTAGCTCTAAGGAGAAATGTTTCATAAGGAAAGAGTTTTACAAACGCAACTGGAGGTTACTATCACTAATAGGGATGCTCTATGGAAGGAGGTATCCTTCGATACCCCAGGAGAGTAGGTAGTTGACTGTTGGCCAACTTCCATGATTCTATAGTCACTGGCCTGAGACCTGCTGATGTGTGTATGGAAGTTTTCAGCTGGTATTTTAGGACATGTAAGGAACAAAAGACCTTTTAAATTTTTATATAGGATTGTGTTGGTGAATCTGAAGAGACTTGGAAGTGTATCTTGGTAGTGAGTATAAGAGACAATGCTAAATACTTCTAAAAACCAGGAGCAGCTTCTAAAACAGTCTTTTCTCTCTTTCTAGTCCATGTCCTTCAAGGCACTGCCAAAGGAGGATCACCATGACAACATTCTGAAAGTCCAAAGCCAACAGTGGGGAGGTACATGTAAGGATACTGTCCAGTCCCCACAGTGAAAAAAAGAAAAGGAGGAAAATGAAAATCCTTGGGAGATTAGAAGGAGAGTTTCTCACGTAGGAAACATGTTGCCCTGGGCAGCAAGATACTAGAGGGACTCAGTGCTCACATTTGAGTCTGGTGCCTTTGTTGTGCAAAAGATATAGATACAACCTATTACATGTAGGACAGGACATAAACATTGCAGTGTGTGGACTGGGTTTTTTCTAAAGAACATAGCATACCCTTCCAATTAGCTTCTTTGTCTTCATGGGACTCCCCCCAAAAGATGCACTAGGAATTGAGGATCTATATTTCATTTTTATGTCTCCAGGGAAGAAATGAGAACAAGGCAAGAAAAATATGACTGCAGTTATTTCCCTCCTCAATTCCCTCACTGATCACTATCAGAGAGAATAATAGACCATAGATTACATGAAGATATATACAATTTCTCCCAGCCAATTTTTTTCTTGAAGGGTCACATTTGTCAGGAATATTAGCCAATTCTTCAAAATCTACAAGCTAGAAGAATCTACACTTTCCATAATAAATCTTTCTACAGCATGCACATACCACCTCCCCTTGATGTTTAACACCATTCACTGACCTACTATGACTGTAAAATATAACACAGACACATTTGACAATGAAGCAAGAGATGAAGAATATTACCAAAATATGTCTAATGTTAGCCTACTTACACAAATTACTCCAATGTTTATTAATTCTGTTGTTAACTATCTCAATTCCAAACTTCGTAGCTTACCTTCCCAATATGGCCTCTAATTGCCTTTCCTGCTTTATCTGCCATTTCTCTTATCTCTCTGAAATGGAGACTGAAACCCTACTCAACTACTTTCAGAACCCATTGCTTTCATTACTCTTTCATATATTTGGATAAGCTCTTCCTTCTTAATAGCAAGTCTTTCCTCATCTTCTCTGCATGATGATCTGTTCCTCGTACCTTGAGACCTGTTTCAATTTGTCACTCCCTCATGAAATCCTTTGTGATATTTGACATTTGTTTATTTGTTTCCCTTTTCTGTTTCCATGACATTGACCTGCCTTGAGCCAGATATAGAGTGTTCGTAGTAGCTTTTGAAGAGGAAGAAAGCTAATAAACCCATGAGGAGATAGACAACCCAGAATTATCCTTAGCTGCTCCAAATTCTAACTACTGAATTCTCTCAGCATTGAGTTGAGGGACTACTTCTTTTGAGGTTGTTTACTTTTTTTTTTTTTTTTTTTTTTGTGGAGACAGAGTCTCACTCTATTGCACTAATTTGAGTCCTGTGGAGTCACAGCTCACAGCCACCACCAGCTCTTGGGCTCAAGTGATTCTCTTGCCTCAGCCTCCCGGGTAGCTGGGACTACAGGCACCCGCCACAGTGCCCGGCTAATTTTTGATGCAGTTCGGCCGGGGCCGGGTTTGAACCCACAGCCCTCAGTATATGGGGTTGGCGCCCTACTCACTGAGCCATAGGCGCCGCCCTGAGGTTGTTTACTTTTATATTGGCTCTTCTTCCATTCAACAGTGGTCTAACAGACCTCTGTTAGGTGGAATGTGTGGATGATAAATGGTCTTAGAATTAAGAAAAGCAACATGATCTAGTCAAATTTTATAGTCTCCAGAAGTAAATTGATGTAGATCTAGACTCCATTTCTCCCTCTGACTAACTACACAACTATTTGTCTTGCTTTTATCATATTTAAAATATTGCTAAACATGAACAAGAATAAAATATTTAGGACTAACCTAAGCAAGAAGGTAAAAGACTCACACACTTAAAACTACAAAACTTTGCTGAAAGAAATTAAAGAAGATATGAACAAATGTAAATACACCTATATTAATGGATTGGAAAACTTAATATTGTTAAATGTCAATACCACCCAAAGTAATGTACAGATTCAGTGCAATTATTATCAAAATCTCAATGGAGATTTTTGCAGAAATAGAAAAATTCATCCCCAAATCCCAAAATGGACTCTCAAGAAACCCAAATAACCAAAAAAATCTTGAAAAGAAAGAAAAACTTGGAGGTCTTACATTTTCTGATTTTTAACCTTAAGAGAAAGGTGAAGTAATTGAAACAGTATTGAAATTAATGTTTTCTATGGATCAAAGAGAACAATAAAAAAAAATCAATGCAATATTTAGACACAAAGAGAGTGATGGAAGATGGCAGCAGAGATGGTCCCATAGCCCATCTCTCCCCGGTCAGCAGGTGAGAGGGTGGGAGCTCTGGATCTTTCCCCGTGTAAACTATTGGAGTGGATGGGCAGCTGGTGAGACACAGAGATTGGGAGGATTGGCGTGTTTGAAATATAGTTCTTAACCATGGAAACTGTTGCAAACCATTCCCTCCTGCCCAGCGGAGGGGCAGCCGGCCCCTCCCACAAGGAGGACAGCAGGACCCAACCCACAAGCTCTAATCGGAGAAAATTCCACTGAAGCACGGAACTCAGAGTTTGACAATCAGAAAGAGGCGCTGCTAGGAACCACGGAGACCCGGGCAGCCCTGGTGTGAGCTGTGGGGTCTGGACTCTGCTGGACTGACACATTGGAATGTCCAAAATGGCTAGTGCCTTTTCCCCAGATCAATGAGAGAGAGAGTGGGTGACCATCCAGCGTTACACCTGGAGAAGCCTGAGAGGTGCGGAAAAGACACTTTGAGCTGTGGAAGTTGGTGAAGAGGGCCCCTGAGCACTTCAGCTGGAGAATAACTGAAGTTCGAGGTCCCAACAACAGCCCCACGAAGCCCCCTTCCCTCCAGCCGTCAGGGCCTTTGTGAGCTGCGGCCATAGCAAACGCCGTGGCCGCCGCCTCCGCCTCCGCCATCGCAGGGCAGCTGCCAACGCCGCTACTACCATGAGTTGCAGTGCCGCCGCCCCAGAAATTGTGACACCACTGCCGCTGCCACCGCCACGGCCCCTGAGATCCACAGTGACCGGGAGCCCCCCCCGCAGTCACCACAAACCCCGCTCCCGCGCTCCCCTCTCACAGCAGATCGTTGTAGGACTACAATCTATATACATATAAGAATAATAATATTTTTGAGATTTTTTTTGAATATCCTTTTCTTGGAGGTGCTATCGATAAATAATTCTTTACTTCACTTTCTTTTCTTAAGCTATTTTTATTACCTCCTATTCTCAACTGAACATTTCTTCTTCCTCTCCCGTGTTAATTTCTTTGTTCTCTCTCCCCCTCCTCTCCCTCCCTTCTTATAGCTTCTAAGGGTGCTTATATCATATTTGCTAGAGGCTTTTCTTCTTCTCTATTCTCAAGTATTTTACAAGAAGAATTTTTGTTGTAGAATTCTTTTTTTTTTTCTTCTTAGCTGTTGTTCTGTGATTGTTTGTTTGTTTGTTATGTTTTGTTTATATGTCAATGTTTCTGACTGTGGGCGCATCTATGATCTTATGTGTCTGGTAGCCCTTCTACGAATGTATTAGCCCATTTGCTATTAATGTGATTGGTGTTATAAATGGTTTCCTTGCCACCTTGATACTTCAGTTCACCCCCTGCCCAGGATTGGAAGTCTAGAACTCCAACTCATCCACAATCCAGACTGACTGCATTTACAATTGGACTGGAACTCTTAAACTGTACAGGCGGCAGTCACCAAACCAGTACCTAGGTGGAGGGCTGGTCAACCACAACTGTAGAAGTCTCCAGTCCAATTTCACTCTCCTGCTCAAATAGCTAAAAACTGAAAAACAAACATGGGGTGGAACCTGCAGAAAACTCTGGCAACATGAATAAACTGAATGGTGCAACTCCCTCCAAAAATGACAAACCATCCAATCCAGACTATCCCATCAACAAACAGATAGCGGAGATGTAGGAAATCGAATTTAGAATCTGGATATCAAACAAGATTAATAAAAGGGAAACTAATGTGGAAGTAGAGATTATAGGATTAATTCAGAAGATGTCTCAAGAATTCAACCCATTCAAAGAAAAAATGACCAAAGATCTCAACACATTGAGACAAGAAGTTGCAACCCTCAAAGAGATAAGAAATGCAGTAGAAGTCCACAGCAACAGAATAGAGCAAGCAGAAGAAAGGATTTCTGACATCGTGGACAGAGACTTTGAATGCTCCCAAATGCTCAAAGAGATAGAGAAATGGAAGGCAAACACGGATCATTCTCTCAGAGATCTCTGTGACGACTCAAAGAAAACCAATATTCGTCTTATAGGGATACCTGAAAGCGACGATCTGGCTTCACATGACACAGAGTCCCTACTTTTTGAGATTATGAAAGAGATTTTTCCAGATATACCAAGAGACTCTGAAATTCAGATAGCAGATAGTTTCAGAACCCCAACATGACTTAACCCGAATAAGACATCCCCTAGACATATTGTAGTGAATTTTACTAAAGTTAACATGAAGGAGTACAAGGGGAAAAACATTAGAATTACTGCAGATCTCCCTGATCAAACATTCCAAGCGAGAAGGGCGTGGACCTCCACCATTAACCTCCTAAAACAAAATAACTTTCAACCCCGGATCCTCTATCCAGCCAAACTGAGTTTCACATATGACGTGGAAAGTAAATACTTTAATGACATCCATATGTTGAAGAAATTTGCTATAACCAAACCAGCACTCCAGGATATCCTCAAACCTATCCTCTATAACGATCAGCACAAACACCCAACATAAAAATAATGCAAGCAGATACTTTGAGCCACACACTGAACTCTACAATGGTGAAAGGTCCTACATTCCGTACTCCATAACCGTGTACCTTATCTTTAGTCTCTATAAATGTGAATGGGTTAAACGGCCCTCTAAAGAGACACAGACTGGCTGACTGGATACAGAAACTTAAGCCAGATATCTGCTGTATATAAGAATCACACCTTATCTTAAAAGATAAATCTAGATTCAACATGAAGGGATGGATATCCATATTTCAGGCAAATGGAAAACAGAAAAAAGCTGGTGTTGCAATCTTATTCGCAGATGCAATAGACTTTAACAACCAAAGTGAGTAAAGATAAGGATGAACATTTTATATTTGTTAAAGGTAATACACAAAATGATGAGCTTTCAACTATTAATATTTATGCACCCAATCAGAATGCACCTCAATTTATAAGAGAAACTCTAACAGACATGAGCAACTTAATCCCCTCCACAACTGTAGTTTTTGGAGACTTTAACGCCCCTCTAACAGTCTTAGACAGATCCTCCAAAAGGAAGCTAAACAAAGATATCATAGATTTAAATTTAACCATCCAACACTTGGACTTAACTGACATCTACAGAACATTTCATCCCAACAAAACGGAATACACATTCTTCTC
>CAUYON010051737.1:0-17388 GCA_963573935.1 Arctocebus calabarensis
TAGTCCCAGCTACTAGGGAGGCTGAGGCAAGAGAATCGCTTAAGCCCAAGAGCTGGAGGTTGCTGTGAGCAGTGTGACACCACGGCACTCTACCCAGGGCGATAAAGTGAGACTCTGTCTCTACCAAAAAAAAAAAAAAAAAAAAAAGATAGTCAGGGATTATCTCTCTGTTAAGACATTTGAGATGAGACCTGAAGTAAGTGAGTGGGTAAGCCACATTAAATTGTGTCCCTCTCTATTCACTTAACCTGCCCAATTCTGTCGTCTTACTTTCTGCCCTGGCATTTTTTTTATTTCTTGGTTTATGTTTTCTCTCTCTTCTAATGTATTTGTGAGATGATACAGCTTGAGAAAGAGCATACCAAGCAAATGGAACCAAGAACAGAGGCCATGTAATAGGAGCATACTTGGTGTTTTTGCAGCAGCAAAGAGGCCAAAGAAAGAGATGACATGAGGCCATTAAAAGAGATGACATGCAGAAAGGAGGAGACAGAGTCAAAAAGTATTGGTGGTCCACATCCTGAAAGGTTAAATAAGCTGTAGGAAGAATTTTGGAATGTACTTCAAGGGAAATGGAAAATCACTCTTGCTGTTGAATGGGAAATAAATTAGAAGAAAAGAGTAGGAGTCTGAAGACTTGTTTGGGGAGTAATTGCAGTGATCCAGGGGAGAGGGGGCAGCAGTATGGTAGTGTAAAATGGTCAGATTCTGTACATATTTTTAAGAAAAACCAGAAGGATTTATTACTAGATATGGGTTATAAACCAAAGGGAGACAGAGTGACTAGGCAGCATAGCCATTCACTTTTTAGGAGCATATAGAAAGCACATGTTTGAGGGACAGAAAATTCAGACGTGAGTTTTGAATATGTTACATTTGAAAATACCTTTTTGACATTCAAGTTGAGATGCTGAGTGGACAAAAATTTTTTTTTTTGAGACAGAGTCTCACACTGTCACCCAGGGTAGAGGGCTGTGGTGTCACAGCTCACAGAAACCTCAAACTCTTGGGCTTAAGCGATTCTCTTGCCTCAGCCTCCCAAGTAGCAGGGACTACAGGTGCTCACCACAACAGCCAGCTATTTTTTTGCTGCAGTTGTCATTGGTGTTTCAGCTGGCCCGGGCTGGTTTAAACCCGCCAAGCTTCAGTGTATGTAGCTGGCGCACTACCCGCTGAACTACAGGCACTGCCTAGACAAATAGATTTTATAAATGTGGAATTCAGAGAAAGGTCAAGGCTAGAGAAATAAATTTGTAAATTATCAGTGTATAAATGTGTATAAAAGCATTTTAAACCATGAACCTCTAAGAAGATTGCTAGGGAGTGAATATAAATAGGAAAGTAGCCAAAGGCCCAGCTCCACATTCAAGGTCAGGAAGATCAGAGGGAATCAGCAAAGGAGTTTAAGAAGCTTCAAGAAAGAAGGAGGAGAACCAGGAAGAAGTTGTTCTATAGATGCCAAGTAGAGTGTTTCAAATAGGATTTAGGAAGACTAACCTTCCCAGGTCACAAGTCTGATCAGAGATGCAGCTAGGGTCCAAACAGACACTTTGATGCCAGAATTTTTTTTTTTACAGTTTTTGACCAAGGCCGGATTTGAACCTGCCACCTCTGGTATGGTTCAAATCCATAGGCTGGTGCCCTACTCCTTTGAGCCATGGGTGCCGCCCTAAATATTTACCTTTGAACAAAAAATCGCAGTGCATACCAAAAGGCAAAAATCATGGTTTAAATAGACAGAGCAAACTTTAGGACCAGCCTCTCATATGGCAGATGTTGGACTTATCAGGCTGTGAATTTAAAATAACTATGTTTGATAAGTTAGGGCTCTAATAGAAAAAAGAGGACAGGACAGGCCGGGTGCAGTGGCTCACGCCTGTAATCCTAGCATTCTGGGAGGCCAAGGCAGGTGGATCACCTGACCTCAGGCATTCAAGAGCCTGAGCAGGAGTGTGACCCCGTCTCTTAAAAAAATAGCCAGGCATTGTGGTGGGTGCTTCTCGTCCCAGCTACTTTACAGGATGAAGCAAGAGGATTGCTTGAGCCCGAGAGTTTGAGGTTGCTCTGGGCTATGACGACGTGGCACTCTACTGAAGGCAACAAAGTTTTTTTATGAAAACAAAAGAAAAAGAAGACAACCTACAAGAACCAGGTAGATAATATAAGCAGAAAGAAGGAAATTATAATAAAGAATCCAAAGGAAATGCTAGAAGTGAAAATGCTATAGTGAAAACACTATAACAGAAAAGAACAGTGCTTTTGATGTGCTTATCAGTAGATGAGACATAATAGAAAAATGAATCAGTAAGCATGAAGATATGTCAGCAGAAACTTCTATGTCCAGCTTATTTCACTTAGCATAACTTCTTCTGAGTTCATTTGTGTTATTGTGTGCATAAGAATTTCCTTCCTTTTAAAGATAGAATAATATTCCATTATATATAATATATACCATAAATATATTTTTCTTATCCATGCATCTATTAATGGACATTCAGGTTGTTTCCATATCTTGGTTCTTATGAATAGTGCTACAAGGAACATACTGTGATAATATCTCTTTGAGATACTGACTTCAGTTCTTTCCAACAAATACCTACAAGTGGAATTGTTGGATTGTATGGTAGTTCTATTTTTAATTTTTCAAGGACTCTCTGCCATTTTCCATAACATCTATGTCATTTTGCATTCCAACAGTGTTCAAGAGTTCCACTTTCTTCACCACCCTGCCAACACTTGTTGTCTTTTGTTCCTTATGATAATAACCATCCTAATGGGTATGAAGTGTTAGTTCATTGTAGTTTTTACTTGCATTTCCCTGATGATTAGTGACATTGAGCATCTTTTCATATGTGAATACTTGTTGGCCATTTGTAAGTTTTATGGAGACACTGGAGAAATATTTATTCAAGTCTTAGCTCATCTTTTAGTTGAGTTATTACTTTCTTTTTTTTTTTTCTATTGAGTTGTAGGAGCTCCTCATATATTCTGGAAATTGACCTATGTAATTCATGAGTTGCAAATATCATTATCATTTCTTTGTTGTGGAGAATCTTTTTTAGCTTGATGTGGTCTCTTTTGCTCTTGTTGCCTATGCTTTTGGGATGATATCTGTGAAATCATTGCCAAGACCACTATCATGAAGCTTTATCTCCTTTTTCTTCTAGGAGTTTGACATTTTCAGGTTTTACATTTAAGCCTTTATTCATTTTCAGCTGATTTTCTTGTATGTTGTCAGATAAGTGTCCATTTTTATTGTTTTGCACATGGATTTCCAGGTTTTCCAATACCGGTCGTTAAAGAGACTATTTTTTCTCCACTGAATATTCTTTGTACCCTTGTCAAAGTCAGCTGGATGTATATTCATAATTTCTGGGCACTGTCTTATTTCATTGGTCCATATATCTGTCTTTATGCTAATCATTTATTGAATAGGGAATCTTTCCCCCAGTGTATGTTCTTGTTTGGTTTATTGAAGATTAGGTGGTTGTAAGATGTTAGTTTCATTTCCTGGTTTTCTATTCAATTTCAAATATCTATGTCTCTATTTTTGTGCCAGTACCATGCTGTCTTGACCACTATGGCTTTGTAGAATAGCCTAAAATCTGATATGCTGATGCCCTCGGATTTGTTTTTATTACTGAGAACTGCCTTAGCTATACAGGGTTTTCTGTGGTTCCATACAAAGCACAGAATCATTTTTTCCAAGTCTTGAAAGTATGATGTTGGTATTTTAATAGGGATTAATTAATTAATTTGTAATTAATCTACAAATTGAATCTGTAGACTGCTTTGGGAAGTACAGACATTTTAACAATGTTGATTCTTCCCAGTCATGAGCGTGGTATGTTCTTCCATTTGTTAATATCCTCTGCTATTTCCTTTCTTAGGGTTTCATAATTTTCTTTATAGAGGTCCTTCACCTCTTTTGTTAGGTATATTCCTAGGTATTTCATTTTATTTGCAGTTATGGCGAAGGGAGTTATGTCCTTAATTAGCCTCTCATCTTGGCTGTTATTTGCGTACACAAAGGCTACAGACTTGTGGACATGGATTTTTATATCTTGAGACATTACTGTATTTTTGGATAACTTCCAGAACTCTTTTTTTTTTTTCCACTGTTCAAGGTTTATTGAGTAGTTTACTTGGTATGACATTTGGGTAGTTGGTTGCACTGTTTACATGTAGATCTTTCTTTTTACATTTTATGGCAATGTGCACTACTGATAAATACAGTACACAAAATAAGATCAGTTATGCACAGGACATGCAATGTTGGATTTATACATTAGATCCCCAGATGTGACTGGGAAAAGGCTGGGCTAGGCATGTTGGGTGAAGGAACCAGAAGTCACATAACACCAGTAAACACATACCTCATTCGAAGGGCAACTGCAGTGTGTGCCGCATTGACAGTGGTGCCTCAGCAGTGGTGGAAGTGTTTGTTTTACACTAATCCGTTTAGGACTACACAGGGTAAGGTTCATCCAGTATCAGGATACAGCTGTAGGATTTTACAAACCATTCTCATTTTTAACTTTAGGACGATGATGTTTTTCCTGGGCCATCTTAATATAACTGTTTTAATCACAGATCAGATAAAAAGGACAACATGCACAACCTCTAACTAAAATCCTGTTGTAGCCTAGACAGGGAAGTACTATAACAGTAGAAGACTTTAAAATTACAGCTCTTTTTGGATCCCCTAAAGTGTATCTGCCCTCTTCTTCAAACAGACCTCTTCATCAGGAGTTAGAGTCACCTTCACAAGGTCTGAAATTCCATTCTGTCCCAGGATGCAAGGGACACAAAGGAAGACATCATCTTTTATTCCATAGAGACCCTTGATCATGGTGGAAACTGGATGCACATGCCTGAGATTCTTCATCATGCTTTCTGCCAAATCTGCCACAGAGAGTCCAGTGACCCAGGAGGTGTTGCCTTTCAGTTTGATCACTTCATAAGCACTCTCAACCATTTGTTTTGAACCTCATTCCACTGCTCCTTATCTGTATCAGTGCCTAAATCTGAGATTCTTTAGGGAGACACCAACAACATTCACTCTACTCCACACAGGCACACTAGAGTCTCCATGCTCCCCAAGGACCCATCCGTGACAGCTTAATGGGTGAACTCCCAGCCTCTCCCCCATCAAGTAACGGAACCAGATTGAATCTAGATTACAACCACTTCTACTGACACGGTTTTTGGGAAAGCCACTTGTCTTCCAAGACACATAGGTCAAGATATCCACTGGATTTGAAACAACAAGCAACTTGCAGTTTGGGCTATATTGTATAACATTGGGAATGATGAACTTAAAGATGTTAACGCTTCGCTGGACCAAATTAAGATGGCTTTCTCCTTCCTGCTAATGTGATAACAACCAGCTTGGAATTTGCAGTCACATTTTAGTCTTTGCTAGAGACGATTTTTGGTGTTCTAAGGAAAAGGCTGCCATGTTGGATATCCATCATCTCTCCCTTCAATTTGTCTTCAATGACATCAACAAGAGCAAGCTCATCTGCCAAGTCCTTCATTAAGATACTGATGACTTAGGCCATGCCAACAGCACCAGCCCCAAGAACTGTAATCTTATTCTGTGGGATCTATTCTTCCTTTAGAACATTAAGAATCAGCTGATCCTTGACAGTTGCCATTTTGGACTTAGAACCAAAAGGGTTGGGAATGCAAGTCGGGCGGGCATCAGGGGTCCACAACAACGATGTCAGGACTCAGTGGCAGAGACTCCAGCTTAACTTCCAGGAGTCTTGTGGTTGAGTCTTTGGGGTTCTCTAAATGTAAGATCTTATTGTCAGCAAACAGGGAGAGTTTGACTTCCTCTGCTCCCATTTGGATGCCCTTTATTTCCTTGTCTTGCCTAATTGTATTGGTTAGAACTTCCAACATTATGTTGAATAGTAATGGTGACAGAGGACAACCTTGTCTGGTTCCAGTTCTAAGAGGAAAAGCTTTCAGTTTTACTCCATTCAGTAAGATATTAGCTGTGGGTTTGTCATAGATAGCTTTGATCAGTTTAAGAAATGTGCCACCTATGCCTATATTTTTCAGTATTCTAATTAGAAAAGGATGCTGGATTTTATCGAATGCTTTTTCTGCATCTATTGAAAGGATCATATGGTCTTTGTTTTTGTTTCTGTTAATACAGTGAATAACATTTATGGACTTGGGTATGTTAAACCAGCCTTGTGTCCCTGGGATGAAACCTATTTGATCATGATGTATGTCTTTTTTGATGATAAGGTGCAATCTTTTGGCTAGGATTTTGTTGAGAATTTTTGCATCTATATTCATGAGTGTAATTGGTCTGAAATTCTCCTTTTTAGTTGGGTCTCTTCCTGGTTTTGGGTATCAGGGTGATGTTTGCTTTGTAGAACGTGTTGGGGAAGATTCCTTCCTCCTCAGTTTTTTGGAATACTTTCTGCAGTACGGGAATAAGCTCTTCCTTGAAGGTTTGATAGAATTCTGGTGTGAAGCCATCCAGACCAGGGCCTTTTTTTGTTGGATGATTTTTTATTGTTTCTTTGATCTCAGTGCTTGAAATTGGTCTATTTAGGAGCTCTGTTTCTTCCTGGCTAAGTCTAGGGAGAGGGTGTGATTCCAAATATTGATCCATTTCCTTCACATTGTCAAATTTCTGGGCATAGAGTTTCTGGTAGTATTCAGAGATGATCTCTTATATCTCTGTGGCATCAGTTGTTATTTCCCCTTTATCATTTCTGATTGAGTTTACTAGAGATTTTACTTTTCTATTTCTAGTTACTTCTGGCCAAAGGTTTATCCATTTTATTTATTTTTTCAAAGAAACAACTCCTTGTTTCATTAATTTTCTGAATGATTCTTTTGTTTTCAATTTCATTGATCTCTGATTTAATTTTGGACATTTCTTCTGCTGGGTTTAGGTTTAGATTGTTCTTCTTTTTTCAATTCCATAAGATGGCTCTCTTTCTGTTTTTCAAATATAGGCATCTAAAGCGATAAATTTTCCTCTCAGAACTGCTTTTGCAGTATCCCACAGGCTTCGGTAGCTTGTGTCTTCATTGTTGGTATGCTCAAGGAAATTAATGATTTCTTCTTTTATTTCTTCCTGCACCCCACTGTCATTCAACAGAAGGTTGTTTAATTTCCATGCCTTTGTGTGGGGCTGAACGTTTTTGTTGGAGTCGAGTTCCTCTTTTAGTGCCTTATGGTCTGAGAAGATACAGGGTAAAATTTCAATCCTTTTGATTCTGTTGAGGTTTTTTTGTGTGTGTCTTAGGATATGATCAATTTTGGAGAATGTTGCATGGAGTGATGAGAAAAATGTATATTCTTTATCTTTGGGATGGAGTGTTCTATATGCATCTATCAAGCACAGTTGTTCTAGGGTCTCATTTAAGTCCCTTATATCTTTGTTTAATTTCTGTTTAGAGGATGTGTCCAGCTCTGTAAGAGGAGTGTTAAAGTCCCTTGTTGTTATGGTGTTGTAGGATATCATACTCCTTAGACTGAATAAGGTCTGTTTCAAGAATCTGGGAGCATTTAAGTTGGGTGCATAAATATTTAGAATTGAAACATCTTCTTCTTGTATTTTTCCCTTTACCAATATAAAGTGACCCTGTTTTTCTTTTTTGACTTTAGATGCTTTAAATCCATATGTATCTGAAAATAAGATTGAAACCCCGCTTTTCTTCTGAATTCTGTTTGCCTGAAAAATTGTCTTCCAACCCTTAACTCGGAGTTTTAATTTTTCTTTTGTGAAGCTAGGTGTGTTTCCTGCAGACACAAATGGATAGCTTGTGTTTTTTAATCTTATCAGCTAATCTATGCCTTTCCAGTTGGGAATTCAAGCCGTTAACATTTATTGAGATAATTGATAAGTGTGATAGTGTTCTATTCATTTTACTTTGTGAGAGTCCATTGCTTAGTTTTATCTTTCACATCACTGCAGAAGTTAGGTTCTGTCCTTTAATTTCTGAGTTCTAACTTTGCTGTTGATCCATTGTGATGGTCAGTGTGTAGAACAGATTCAAGTATTTCCTGTAGAGCTGGTCTTGTTGTGATGAATTTCCTCAATGTTTGCATATCAGTAAATGATTTGAGTTCTCTGTCAATTTCAAAGCTTAGCTCAGCAGGATATAGAATTCTGGGCTGGAAATTGTTCTGTTTAAGTAGATTAAAGGTAAATGACCATTGTCTTCTTGCTTGAAAAGTTTCCTTAGAGAAGTTTGCAGTCACCCTGATGGATTTGCTCCTGTAGGGCAACTGGTACTTACTCCTGGCAGCTTGAAGAATCTTTTCTTTTGTCTTGACTTTGGACAGGTTCATCACAATGTGTCTTGGAGAAGCTCTGTTAGAGTTGAGGCAACCTGGGGCCTGATATCCCTTTGAAAGGAGAGTGTCAGAATCTTTGGTGATATTTGGGAAATTTTCATTTATTATATTCTCTAGTATGGCTTCCATTCCCCTGGAGCATTCTTCTTCCCCTTCTGGGATACCTTTAACTCATATGTTTGAATGCCTCATAAGGTCCCATAAGTCTGTCACTGAACATTCTGCTTTCTCTCTCTTCTCTTTTGCCTCTTTAACTATCTGTGTTACCTCAAGAGCTTTGTCCTTTACCTCTGAGATTCTTTCTGCTGCACGGTCTAATCTGTTGTTGATACTTTGTATCATATCTTTAAGTTCCCTAATTGACTGCTTCAGTTCCTTCAGCTCTGCTATATCCTTTCTGTATTCTTCATATCGTTCATTTCTTATTTGATTCAGTTTTTGGATTTCCTTTTGGTTATTTTCCACTTTATCAGCAGTTTCCTTCATTGTTTCCATCTTTCCTTCATTTTTTTCATCATCTGTATTCTAAATTCCCTTTCTGTCATTTCTAACATTTCTTTATAGGTGGAATCCTGTGCAGTAGCTACCTCACAGTCCCTTGGTGGGATTGCTCTGGACTGGTTTTTCATGTTGCCAGGATTTTTCTGCTGAGCTTTCCTCATGAGTGTTTTCTTTTACTGTTGCCTTGCCCTAATTTTCCTTTCACTTCCTCTTGCTTTTTATATTACCGTGCCTCTGGCCTCGGGTTTCGATGAGTCCTTTTGGTACCGGACCAGAAAGATGAGAAGATTAAAGAGCAGAAGGGAAAAAAGAAAAGAAAAAGGAGAAAGGAGAGGGCTTGAGTAAAAGGGAATATTGACAAAAAGAAGAGAGGCACAGAAAGAGGGAGACAGGAGTAATACAGGTATACAATAAGGTACTTTGATGCAAACTTAGAACCCCCCCCCAACCTCTGGGGGTTTTGGGTTGGGTGGTTTCCTTGAGATCAGCAGCTCTTTGCCAGCCTGTTTGGACACAGTACCCCACCTCCACCAAGTAGAAAGGAAGGACAAAAATGCTATAAATCAAACCAAAACAAGCAAACAGAATACTTTACAGCATAAAATTGGGGGGGGGAGGTAAACCAAATAATAGGGGTAGAAACACTAGCCAAAATACAGTTCTCATTGTTAAAGAAGGCACCAATGGAAAATTATATTTAAACTAGAAAAATGTAGAAAGAAAAGAAAGAAAGAAAAGAAAAATCTAGAGGGAAAATATTGAAATAAAAAAGCAGTATATATATATTGCTGAATGTTGTCTGGGCGTGAGGTGATCTTCTGGGGTATGAGATGTTAATCACAATGCTGATGCAGCTGTATGGCGACTAGAGGCTCCTGCTGATTTCTCAAACCCCCGCAGGGTGGAGAGCCTAAATCTCCTCAGCCCACTTAAAAGGCACTTTAAACTGTTAACCTTGGCTAAGCAGAAGCTTTCCCAGGAAAGCATTTGTCTCTGGGATCACTCCTGAAGTGTGTGTCTGCTTACCCAGTGTGCCAGAACTGATCTTACTCTATTCCCCTGAGGGCCAAGACTGTAAGGTGTCTCAGTCACTGCCTTTAACCTGCTCAGTCACCAGATTACTGGCCCAAGGTCTCCAGTTCCATCCTTGCTGTGAGACCTTGAGGGCGAAGCTCGCCAGGGCAGTTCTCATGCAATTGCTCTGTTGGGCCCACAGGTGAACATTATTAGTCCCGTCAGGCTCTGCGATGCCCTCTGGTGCCCTAGACAATGCTTAAAGTCCTCTGCACTCTCGCCCATGTTCTCCCAAGGTAGTTCAATGAGCGCCAAGTCCAGAAAAATACAAAACAGATTCCAGTTTGCATCTCACTACTGCTGTACTTACAGCGCCAGGGGTATTCAACCAAATGAACACACACAACCACTTTCCAGTTCTCCACTGCTTTTATTCTCCTCATGGGGTCCAGAAGTCTCTTGCTGACTCCCCGTGTCCGCAAAGGGATGTTTCTGGGCAGATCCCACCAGCCAGAGATGCCTAGAGTCTTCTCTCCCCAGTCTCACCGTGCCCAGTTGCAAGGGAGCTGTTATTCAGCCGCCATCTTGCTCCTCCCTCCTTTAGTATTGTTTTTCTATTTGAGAAAAAAACGCTAGTGAGATTTGGACAGGGATTTCATTGACTGTGGACATCTCTTTGGGTAGAATGGATATTTAATTAATATTAAATCTTCTAATACATGTACATGTGTGTCTTTCCATTTGCTTGTGTGTTCTTTAATCAATGTTTTGTAGTTTTCAGAACACAAGTCCTTTACCTTCTTAGCTAAGTTTATTTCTTAGTGTTTTATTCTGTTTGGTACTATTATAAATAGGACTATTTTTCTAATTTCCTATTCACATAGTTTGTTTTTAGTATATAGAAACACAATTGATTTTTGTATGTTAACTTTGTATCCTACAATTTTACTGAATTCATTTATTAATTCTAACAATTTTTTTCCTGGAGTCTTTAGAACTTTCTGTATATAAGACCATGTCGGCCTCTAAACAGGGACAATTTTAGTTCTGATTTATTTTTATTGCCTAATTGTTCTGGCTATGACTTTCAGTTCTATACTGAATAGAAGCGGCAAGAGTGAACATCCTTCCCTTGTTCTTGATCTCAAAGGAAAAGCTTTCAGTTTTTCACCAGAGTATCTTAGCTGTGAAGTTTTCATATGTGTCCTTTATTATGTCAAGATAATTTCCTTCTATTCCTAGTTCATTGAGAATTTTTATCATGAAAGAATTTTTTATTTTTTTCTGAGTTTGCTGAGATGACCGACATATGATTTCCATCCTTCATTCCATTAATGTGATATCACATTAATTGATTTTTATGTTGATTCATTTTTGCATCCCAGAGATAATTATCACTTGGTCATAGGGTATGATTTTTTTAATGTGCTAAATTCAGCAAACTGAATTTGGTTTGTTAGTATTTTGTTAACTTTTGCTCCTGTATTAATCAGGGATATTTGTCTGTAGTCTTCTTTTTGTGGTATCTTTCTCTGTCTTTGAGATCAGGGTAATTCTGGTCTAATAAAGGGAGTTTGGAAGTATTCCCTCATCTTACCTTTTTTTGATGAGTTTAAAACAGATTGATATTAATTCCTATTTAAATATTTTATAGAATTTCCCAGTGAAGCCATCTGGTCTTGGGCTTTTCGTTGATGAGAGATTTTTGATTATTAATTCAATCTTCTTACTTGTTTTAGGTCCTTTCCGACTCTGTTTCTTCATGATTCAGTCTTGCTAGTTCATATGTTTTTAGAAACTTAATTATTTCTTCTAGGTTACCTAGTTTGTTAGTGTATATTTGTTCATAATAATCTCTTATGATACTTTAAATTTTTGTAGTATTAGTGGCAATTATTTCCTCTTTCTTTTTTTTTTTTTTTTTTTTAATTTTTGGACAAAAAGGGAGGGATTTATTCTCAAGCATCTAAGGATTTAAAGCAAGAACATTTTGTTTTAAAAAGGGACAGGGCAATACTGGCAGCCTGAGAAGGGGTCCAGCCCAGTGGGCTGGGCTAGGCCAAACCTCATGCTTCTGCCCGCCCAGATCTGCCCTCTGCCTGCTTTAGAGGGATGGCTGGTGATGGGGGGAGAGGTCTGGGGAGAGGTGGGAGGTAGGAGAGGCTCCCCCAGGGCTCCAATGTAACACTGAAGGGGTCGGGGGAGGGCAGACACACACTCACAAAATAGAAAATCAAGTTAAATAAAAGTAAAACCAAGTAGCCAGCCTCAGGCCTGAGCTGGCCTTGGGACCATCCAAGTGACCTTCTGGCTACCTGCAGAGGCCCTCATGGTTGGCCCCCAGGAGAAAGCATGGGGCCAGGCCTGTCACCCCACCCTTGTCCCCTCACAAAGGGGACCAGAGGCAAGAGCAGGTAGCCTTCCCTCCCGTGGAAAGAGAGAAGATGACTTCTATTACTTTTTAAAGATGCGGCATTTTGTGACTATAATAATAAGGATAGAGTCAATGGACAGATGTGAGAATACGGTGACCCTAAGCCTATGCGCTTCTGCTGCTCCAGTAGGCACCTCACTTTTGGTGTTGTTTGGATTCTGTTTGTGGTTTTATGGTTATATTTTTTCATTTCTTTTTTGTTTTACTATTTTGTTTTTCTCGTCCACTTGATTCACATACACCATCAACAAACATGAAACATCCACTCCTGCTCTGGCTGCTGCTGCAGGGGGTTGACCTGGGGTGGACACCTGACCAGCTGCAGCAAGACACAGTGGCACCATGGGGGTGACCACCCTTTGCTCCCACTCTCAGCCTGGTGTCCCCACCCCACTGGAACCTGTCACACATCCATTCCCTTAGCTCTCAGTCCAACTCCCTCCTGTCCTCAATTCCCTCTGGCCTCCTGCTCCCGCTACACCTCGTGCCACCTTCCCTGAGGCCACGCTGTGTGTGGCAACGGCCCTTGGACCTCCTCCACATCCCCTGAGGTCTTTAACTTGCCCCAAGCTGGGGTCAGTCTCCTACCTAGGGCTGGCACCTGAGGCCCTGCAGCCACAGTGCCCAGCCCAGCCCCCAGTGCCCACAGACGGTTGAGGGAGGCCCTTCACAAACAACTAAGTATGACTTTGGTAAAAGTTTCTAAAGTTTTACTAAGAAACTCCTCCTCCTAAGCCCAGGAGCTGGAGGTTGCTGTGAGCTGTGACGCCACAGCACTCTACCCAGGGTGATGAAGTAAGACTCTGTCTCAAAAAAAAAAAAAAAGAAGAAAGAAAAAAGAAAATATTTGAGACAGTTGAAAACAAAATACAACATAACAAAACTTTGGGATGCAGTAAAAGCAGATACAAAAAGGGAAGTTTACAGCAGTAAACACATTAAAAGAAGAAGAAAAGCTAAAATCAACAACCTAACTTTATACCTTAAGTAACCTGAAGTAAGTAGAAAAAAGAACTAAGGACAAAGTTAGAAGATGGGATAAATAATAGAGATTCAAGCAGAAATAAATGAAATAGGAGATACAAAAAAATGGAGAAAATCAATAAACTAAAAAATTAAACAAATAAAATTGACAATTAAAATAGCTAATATAGCATTAGCTAGACTACCTAAGAAAAATGAGAGAAAGTTCAAGCAAATAAAATCAAAAAGAGGAAATAGATTCTGGCGCAGGCATAGTGCGGTGTTTGTCTGCCTGGCTGACTGGCAGCTGGGTGGTGCGCGTGACGGTGGGGAAAATGGCAGCATCCTCCCTGGAGCAGAAGCTGTCCCGCCTGGAAGCAAAGCTGAAGTAGGAGAACTGCGAGGCCTGGCGGAGGATTGACTTCAACCTGGAAATCGGCCCCAGCAGCCCAAGCCCACTCTGCAGCTCTAGCTGGCCAACTATGGGGGCAGCACCTCACTGTCCTCGGAGAGCTCCCCCAGTACCCCACACCTCCTGCCCATCTCTGCCACCTGCTGGGGTTCCCAGCAACACTGTTCACACCTTGCAGTATGGAGAGCATCAAGATTGACCAGAAGCTGCAGGAGATCGTGAAGCAGACAAGCTACCTGACCATCAGGGACCAGTGCGCCAGGCAGAAATCAATGATCTGGAGAACTTGAGTGAGATGGGCAGTGGCACGTGCGACCAGGCATGGAAGATGTGCCTCCGAAAGACAGGCCAAGCAAATGCAGTCAAGCAAATGCAGTGCTCAGGGAGCAAGGAGGAGAACAAGTGAATCCTCATGGACCTAGAAATGGTGCTCAAAAGCCTCTACATGGAGCAGTGTTTTGGGACCTTCATCACCAACACTGATGTCTTCATCACCATGGAGCGCACCAGCACATGCGCTGAGAAGCTTAAGAAGAAGATGCAGGGCCCCATCCCTGAGCAGATCCTGGGTAAGATGCTTTTGGCGATTGTGAAGGCGCTGTGCTACCTGAAGGAGAAGCATGGCATCATTCATCCTGATGTCAAACCCTCCAAAATCCCGCTGGATGAGTGGGGCCAGATCAAGCTCTGCGACTTTGGCATCAGCGGGCACCTGGTAGACTCCAAGCCAAGATGTGGAACCAGGCTGCGCTACCTACATGGGACCTGAGAGCATTGACTCCTCCCCCACCAGACTCCCACCAAGCCAGACTATGATATCCAGGCTGACGTGAGGAGCCTGGGCATCTCAATGGTGGAGCTGGCGATAGGACAGTTTCCCTACTAGAACTGCAAGATGGACTTTGAGGTCCTCATCAAAGTCCTTCTGGAAGAGTGCCCACTCCTGCCCGGTCACATGGGCTTCTCAGGGGACTTCCAGTCTTTCCTCAAAGACTGCCTTACTAAAGATCACAGGAAGAGACCTAAGTATAATAAGCTACTTGAACGCAGCTTCATCTGGCGCTATGAGACACTTGAGGCGGACGTGGCTTCCTGGTTCAAGGATGTCATGGCAAAGACAGAGTCACCACGGGCTAGCAGAGTCCTGGGACCTGGATGGTTGCCGAAGGCTGAGGACAGAAAATAGGGGGCGCCCACCTACCCCCAACTCCCTGCCCACCAGCCGTGGACAGATGAACCCACCAGGCCAGCTGTGGGCCGTCCCTCCCCCAGCCCCTAACACTGTGAACAGACAATAGCAAGCCACAAGCAAACTCACTATTTATTCAGTTGTAACCTCTGGGCTGGGGCAGTACCCCAGTCCCCAGCGCTGCTCCTAGTCTGCTGTCCTCACCAGTTACCACGCACCTATTTCTTCTTGTCACCCTCCCTGTCTCTGCCACCCTCCTGGCACAAGGCTATGCTCAGCCACCTCCCTGGTGGGACTCCTGGGTCTGCTTATGTTTCCATGGGGCGATGAGACATTGGCCTCCAGAATGGCACTGTGGCACTGAGACTACAGCTGGTGGGACTGATCTCTCTCCGTCCCTCTCTCTCTCTTTGATTTCAGGGGATCCTTTTAGGAGTTTGTTGTATTTTATTGTACTTGGTGGGAGTGGGTGGCTGAGGAGAGCTTATTCTCATGGATAGAGACTTTAGAAAAAGATTCTCTCGCCTCAGCCTCCCATGTAGCTACAACTACAGGCACCCGCCACAACACCTGGCTATATTTTTGTTGCAGTTTGGCCGGGACCAGGTTCGAACCCACCACCTTCGGTATATGGGGCCAGCGCCCTATGTACTGAGCCACAGACACTACCCCCAAAATATTTTCTAATTTCCTTTCTTTTTCATTTATTTTGTGATCCATTGATTGTCAAAAGTATGTTTGTAATTTTTCAGTTTTCCTTTTCTATCAATTTCTGATTTCATTCTATTAGGTCAGAAAAGATACTTGGTATGATTTAATCTTTTTAAATTTGTTAAGACTTGTTTTGTAACCTAACATAAAATCTCTTCTGGATAGTATTCTGTGAGTGCATGAGAAGAATACTGTTGCTGTTGAATGGAATGCTCTGTATAGGTGTGTTAGGTCCATTTTGACTGTATCATTGTTAAAGTTCATTGTTTCTTTGTGGACTTCTTGATTTTTCTACCCACTGTCTTATTATAAGTGTATTGCTGCCTCTGGTAACTTAATTTTCAAACTCAAAAACCCATGGGTTTGGTTTGCTGTCCTAATGGCACTCTTCTTCTTTTGTTAGTCTTTTTAATAAGGAAATTCAGAGAGATCTTTAAGAAGATAATGACAGTGGTAACTATGTGACTTTTTTGCTAGAATTCCTCTTACCATTTCATATCTATTACAGCATTTTAGGGAGCTCTCCCAATGAAATGTTATGGTACCCTATCCCTCTTACTCCCCTGCCAAATTCCTGAACCTTAGAAAGCATGAATATAATAAAAAACTGTTCACTGTTGGCTTATACCACTAAATTAGGGTTATTTTATTACAAAACCAGAGTACCCATGATGTTTGGTTTGGCTGTTTGAAGGAGATTAGCCATTCTAGGTTTGAGGGGAGAACTCAAGGGTGAGCAGAACCTGGAGATAAGCCAGCATGGTCCCTGCCTGGGAGCTGTTGTTCCTCTAACTAAAGGAGTGGCTCACGCAGCAGCGGATACCACCACTGTACACCAAGGGATGTGTGCAGGGTCTGCCAGGGTCTTGTCTTTTCAGTCCCAGCACTTGAGCAGCCACCTGGTCCTGGTTCAAGGTAGCCCAGCCACACCAAGGGCAAGGATGTGCTGTTTGTTCATATTTTTTAAAAACACAAAGACAAAACATGTTGGGATGGCGAATGCACATTTGTTTTCGTTTTTTTGTTTGTTAGTTTGTTTTGAGACAGAATCTCACTTTGTTACCCTTGGTAAATTGCTGTGGCATCATAGCTCACAATATCTTCAAACTCAAGCGATTCTCTTGCCTCAGCCTCCTGAGTAGCAGGAACTACAGGTGCCCCCCACATTGCCCGTTTATTTTTAGAGATGGGGTCTTCCTCTTACTCAGGTTGGTCTCGAACTCCTGAGCTCAGGAGACCCACCCAACTTGGCCTCCATATTTGTTGTTCTGAGATACTTCTTTAAATTCTTTTCAGTGAAACATACATTTGAATTACAGAAAGCCACCAATTAAGAGTTCTTTTTTTTTTCCTGTCTTTTTTTTTAGTTTGATCTTTATTTTATTATTTTTTTTATATATATTTTTTTCAGTTAACATGATTTTATTATTCTTCATTACATTATTTCCCCTCACCCCCTAGTGGTAAGACAGAATTTATTCACAGAAAATAATACAGAAAACACTGAGGCTCCTGGTAGAGGGAGAGAATTCTAGTGGGAAGAGAGAAGGTCTCTCCGTTTCTCTCCCGGTCTTTCCCCATCTCTCCTTTAGGCCTTTAGTCTCAGGGTATATATAGGTGTATGGGTTCCTTGGCCAGGAAACGATTGAATACAGTCCCTTCCCGCCAGGGGCAAGGTGAATGAATGTATCAATGAATGGATACAGTCCATTCATGGAATTGAGGCCTAGGAAATTCACAAGAAATTGACCTAGGCATAGGAGATGGGGGTTCCGCATTTAGTCCTAAGTGTGAAGTGAAGGAGACACCAAGGCACAGGTGTCTCCTCAG
>CAUYON010051738.1:0-19147 GCA_963573935.1 Arctocebus calabarensis
GGAAGGAAGGAAGGAAGGAAGGAAGGAAGGAAGGAAGGAAGGAAGGAAGGAAGGAAGGAAGGAAGAAAGAAAGAAAGAAAGAAAGAAAGAAAGAAAGAAAGAAAGAAAGAAAGAAAGAAAGAAAGAAAGAAAGAAAGAAAAGGTTGGTATTTGTTGCCCCGCATCTAGATCTTGGAAAACACACTGATTTAAAAGTGAATTCTTTTTCATTTGGAACGCGTGCCCATCTGTAGATATATAATCTTGACTCTTATTTTATAAAGCTATTTCCACATTAAAATACTTACAAGGGCCTCTATCTATGATCACATTCTAATTATCCTCAAAAATATGCAAGGCCTGCTCTGAAAAATAGGTAAGATTTGGTGGGGAAGAAAGGAAATGAGAAAATGTCTTCAGCTGACACCAACCGCAACATCTGGAGAAGCTGGCAGGAGGGAGTGGATGGTCACTGACGATAATCCCTAAACTGACAGCTACTCTTCAGCAGACATCACCCGTGAGAGAGACTCTCTGCTACTTCAGGCGTGTGTCTTTTGAATACAGATCTGTGACAGCTTCATTAACAAGGTCCTAATTCCAGCGGCATCTGGAATATCACGCAACCAGAGAGCCTGTGCTGTGGGACGCTGGAAAGGAGCATCTCATCATCTGATTCTCCACCCACCCAGTACATCTGGTTGGACGTGGCTGCCTTAAGTTCTCTTCAGGTGAATTAGCGGCCTTGGAACTTTCAGTGAACATTTAGAATCACGTGACGGGGCTTATTAACACACAGATTTCTGGCTCCATTGCCAGGGTTTCCAATTCAGTAAGGCTGAGGTGGACCAGACCATTTGCATTCCTCACGAGCGCCCAGATGATGCCGATGTGACTTAGGACCACACTTTGAGAACCACTGGGCAAGCAGGAGTTAAACGATTGTTTGGCATGTTCTGATCAGAGCCCGGCCCAGTGCGCAGAGGAGTTGGTAATGGACATGTTTATGTGAACCCCTGAAGAGGGGCCCAATCTGGCCCGCAGTGTTTTGTTTAACTCACACAGTACTGTTTTTTAAATTGTATTTATTGCCAACATTTAAAATAAATGACACAGTCTATGAACATCTAAGTTCATAGAACTTGGGCCGTGGATGTTCCCTCTAATCAGGGAGCCCGGTGGGGGTCAGCAGTCTCCGCAGGCCCTGCTTGGGTGCTCAGACAGCCGCCTGTTCTTGCCTTGGTGTTCTTGTGTAGATTATGAATCTAAAAATTTCAAGGCTCCAAATAAATACTTTCTCAGTTTACTTATCTTACCATACACAGCTTTATTAAGTAAGCCGGACATGTCCCTGCTCATCCCATTTCATTCTGTCCCGTTGGAAAGCAGTCTGGGCACATGAGGGCGGGCAGAATGGAATGGCACGACCTTGGCTGGCAGCCCCTGCTAGAATTGGACGGGCAATTTTCTGTTTTGCCTTTGTTTTGGAACAGCTAAATGTTGTATTTCTTAAGCTACAAAGCAGTTCAAAAATAAGAAAATACTCCGAAATCAGGTTTGTTTTATAGAGTTGATGCTCTCAAATCTATGTTTTGATAAATTTATTTTCTTTATCTTCCTTTTTTTTTTTGAGACAGAGTCTCACTCTGTCCCCTTGAGTTCAAATGACCCTCTTGCCTCAGGCTCCCAAGTAGCTGGAACCACAAGGATCTGCCACGATGCCCAGCTAATTTTTCTATTTTCAGTAGAGACAGGGTCTCACTCTTGCTCAGGCTGGTCTCGAACTCCTAAGCTCAAGCACTCCACCTGTCTCCGCCTCGGAGAATGCTGGGATTATAGGTGTGAACGATCTTGCCCAGCCTATTTATCTCCTTAAAATAATTGGTTATATGTATGTGCTATTTGATTATATTATACTATTCAACATTTACTTTTAACGTGAATTTCCTTACCTTTTTATATAGTTTCTTTGTTTGTTTTTGAGACAGGGTCTCCCCCGGTCACCCAGGTTGCAGGGCAGCAACGCAGTCATAGCTCATGGCAGCCTCAAACTCTGAAACTCAGGTGATCCTCCCAGCTCAGCCTCCCCAGTTGCTGGGACTACAGGTGTGAGCTTCCACACTCAGTTCCTTGCTCTTTTTTAAATTTAAAAAATTAACTAACTGTGTATACTTATAGAGTATGAGTCAAATTTATCTTGGAATGACATAGAATAACGCCAAATTAAATATTCATATTTATTCTTCACACATGACACAATGAGCCTGTTGGGGAGAGGTATTCAAGTTCTACTTGAGTTTGCTGTGGTCCCAGGACTAGCACTGTCAGCATCATGTGGGAAGTTGCTAGAAACACAAATTATGTGTCTGACTCCAAACCCACATGCTCAGAAACTGTTAATGAAACCCAACAATCTGGGTTTTATCAAGTCCTCCGAGTAATTTTAATGCTCAGTAGAGTTTGAGATGCACTACCGTATTTTTTTTTTGCAGTTTTGGCCGGGACTGGGTTTGAACCTGCCACCCCAGGCATATGGAGCCAGTGCCCTACTCCTTTGAGCCACAGGCGCCACCCTATCGTATTTTTTTTTATCAATTTTTTGTGAGACACACTACTATATTTATTTTTTTATTTTTTTATTTTTTGAGACAGAACCTCAAGCTGTCACCCTGGATAAAGTGCTGTGGCATCACAACTCACAGCAACCTCCAATTCCTGGGCTCAAGCGAGTCTCCTGCCTCCGCCTCCCAAGTAGCTGGGAGTACAGGCGCCTGCCACAACGCCCGGCCATTTTTTGGTTGCAGCCGTCATTGTTGTTTGGCGGGCCCCGGCTGGATTTGAACTCACCAGCTCAGGTGTATGTGGCTGGTGCCTTAGCCTGCTGAGCCACAGGAGCCAAGCCAGAGACACACTACTTTAAATTATCAAATAGGCATATTAAATCATGGTACTTGTGCAAAAAGTTAGCAGAGTATAAAGCCAAGGTACTTTGTGAAAGTAATGCATAAATCATTCTAAAATATACTTTTTGGCTAACATTCTCTGTTCAGCAGTATTCCTCAGATAGTACTTTCTGAACAGAAAATTTGTATTCTACATTTGCTTTTATAATTAGCTTGAAAACCGTGATGAGACTACAATGATAATGAAAAAAGCAAGAAGATAAATCTACACTACAGTTTCAGCTAACCCCCTTTTAATTTTCATCCTTAAATCTCAAATATCTATAGACCTGGGCTGGAGTATTCTTCACCTTTTTTATACCCCCAACTATTGTCCTGATAATACCTGTTATGTACCCAGTGCTTCTCAAGCACAGCTGCTTCAAATCCCTACAGAGATCCTACAAAATACTCTGGGCCAAGGTCCCCTTCCTGGAGGTCCTGACTCAGTTGGCCTCAGATGGGACCAAATTCTCTGTGTGCTTTACCAGCTTCCCCATTGATTCTCACGTGCAGTCCGGTCAAAAACCCCTGTTTGGTTTTTGCTTGTTTGTTTGTTTGTTTTTAGCCACTGAACAGATATATTTTTTATATTTATTTTAATAGATCTGGGGCTATAAGTCTAGTAACTAAAAAATCTTGAGGAATAATGATCAATTCAAAGAAACTAATCACCAAGTCACTCTGTTTATACCAAGGAAAAATCAGAATGCGCGTCAATAATTTGGTCTTCCAAACACTTTGACCAGACAATTAAAGCCACATCGCTTTTCCTTTGGCTTGAACTTTTGGATAATAGGCTGGACACTTCACTGTGCTCTGGGGACATGGACACAGCCCCGTCACAAGCAGTTCCTCCGCCATTTGCTTGCCCTAAGGAAGGCAGGGGTGGCAGTGGCAGTAACTAGCTCTTAATTTTGCATCGTGGGTGGAGAGTTGGCCCAAGCAAATCTAACACTGGATCATTACCTCTGAAAATATTAGATTTGGATCAGAATTCAGAAATGAAATGTGAATTCTCTCACTCCATCCCCCACAAAACTTCTTTTATTTATTTTTTGATGCCTGGTGTTTTTGTGAAAATGCTCTCTTCCTACTACTTCCTTACAGCAAGCTAAAGGGTCTTTGGTTTTTGACCCTTTCATATGAAAACATGCATTTGAGCCATGTTTTTGTGAGTCTTTTTTTCCCCCTTTGATTTAGGGAAGTGGCAAGAATGTGTGGAACGATCACAAAGTTCACATTTCCTCTTATAAACAAAACAAAAGGGCAACTCATCAGAGTTTCTCACTGACTTCAGTGAAGGGAACTTTTCTTTAAAGAGAGAGAAGATTCAGAAAATAAGTAATTTTATGATATCTATCAAGACAATGGCTTTGGGTAGAGGGTCAAACATCTAATTTTCTACGTTTTAGCAAAATTGCTACACAGTATTGTGTAAAGCAGTGTGAAGATCAGAGATGAAATTCTATTTCTTTCCACTAACTAATTGTATGACCCAGGGAAAAGTACCTAACATCCCTAAATCTCATTTTGTCCTCTGTAGAATGATCTCATGGGATTCTTATGTAGATTCAGTTAGATGATGTATGGAAAGCATTTGCACAGTACCTGGCGGGGAGTGCACGTTCCAAAAATGGTAACTCAGCGGATCCCTGGAGGCTAACACAGGCGACGTTTCTTAAACTCTTCTCTGACCACACTGAACTGACTTGTCAAACGATTTAAAAAACAGTGATTTGCGGGTGGTGCCTGTGGCTCAAAGGAGTAGGGTACTGGACCCATATGCCAGAGGTGGTGGGTTCAAACCCAGCCCCGGCCAAAAAAAAAAAAAAAAACAGTGATTTGAGCGATTTCCCCATTGAATACAGTTATAACAAAAAGAACTCAAAACCATAAGATATATAAAAACTGGGCATGCAGGTATTCACTTTGGAGAAATAACAAATAAATATGCGGACTATCTAAGTTCCTGTATCCCAAGTGCACTAGTAGTTATTGAACATGTGGCCTGTGCCATCAAGAAACTATAGGAGGCCAGGCACTGTGGCTCATTCCCATAATTCTCGCACTTGGAGAGGCCAAGGCAGGAAGATATCTTGAGCCCAGGAGTTTAAGACCAGCTTAAGTGAGAGTAAGACTCTGTCTCTACAAAAAAATAGAAAAGTTAGCTGGGAGTGGTGGTGTGAATCTGTAGTCCCAGCGACTCTGGAGGCTGAGGCAGAAGGCTCCCTTGAGTCCAGGAGTTTGAGGCTGCAGTGCGTTATGATCACACCCCTGCACTTTAGCCCCAGAGTCAGACCGTCTCAAAAACACAGCAAAACTCTAACACTTCTGTCATCCTAACTTCATTAAATACTAGAGTAACTTTGACCAAAACACTGTGGTGCACACAGGTCAGCACACAGGCCAGGGCAGGCATACAGACGCCGAGACGCCGCAGCCTTCCGGAGCTCGGCTCCTTTCTTCAGGAAGCCAGTTCTGCCGGGCACAGTGGCTCAGGCCTGTAATCCCAGCACTCTGGGAGGCTGAGGTGGGTGGATGGCTTGAGCTCAGGAGTTCAAGACCATTCTGAGCGAGAGCAAGACCCTGTCTCTACTAAGAATAGAAAAACTAGCCGAGTGTGGTGGTGTACACCTGTAGACCCAGCTACTCAGGAGGCTGAGGCAAGAGGGTCACTTAAGCTCAAGAGTTTGAGGCTGCTGTGAGCTATGACAATGCCACAGCACTCCACCCAGTGTGACAGAGTGAGACTCTATCTCTAAAAGAAAAAGACCCCTCAAAACAAACAAAATGAGAAGCCAGTCCTCCCACCCTGCCGGGTCACTGGCACAGAGCCTCAGTGAGACCACCCTGCAAGCAGTGCACACACTGGGCTGCCCTCCGGCCTCTTCCCCAGGGCTTCACATTCCCAGCCTGTCCCGACTCTGCCTCCTCCGGCTCCTCGCACGAGGAATTCTCTGGCTGTAAGAAGATCCTCCGAGGAGACTGAGAATGAGAACTATTCTAACTCACAAACAAGTCTGAAACGGGAGAAGTGGCGCTGTCCTCCCAGATGAAAGAGATTTAGGCTTGTGAATCACTGAAAATAGCAGGAAATCAAACAAGAAGGGCCTTGTCCCAGCGTAATAGCCTCCCTCAGAGATTAAAATAGGTCTGACCTTTGTCTCTGGGATTGGTTGTCTCAGTCATATTTAGCATCTCCAGCTGAGGACTTCTGAGGACCTCCGTGTGCACGTTGTGAAACCACATCTCTGGGTCACTGAGTGGTCTCTGCCTCAGCACTGAAAGCCGCTTATTCAGGGCAGCACTTAACAGGGCCCTGTGCCTCGCCAGCCAAGAACATGGGGCTCACCAAGATTCTCATTTTCTTTCTTCTTCCTGAAATGAAGTTGGAAACTGAAGCATGACAGGCAGGACAACGGAGGTTCTCCACCTGACACAGAAGGTCCGTGACCATCATCCACCTGTCAGCTCATGTCTGGCGGGACCTGAAAGTCCAAACCTCCTTGTGTGGCGTCTCTGCTTAGAAAGCTCCCCAGAGGAGCCAACTGTGACTATTTTTTAAACTTTGGGATACAGCTTTGTTGAGTAGGATCAACAGGACAGAAGGCAAACCATTGGTAGTCAGGAGGTCCTGGACTCCAGACTCGAAAAGCATGTTTTCTGCACCCGGCCAGGGAGTCACCATGTCACACCCAAATTATTTCTTGGTTCCTCACTTTCACCTACTATAAAGTAGAGATAATCATATCTATTCCTTCTTACTTTTGTAGTATATTATGAAATGAAATTATTTCCCTTTTTTTTTTTTTTTTTGAGGCAGAGCCTCAAGCTGTCACCCTGGATAAAGTGTTGTTGCATCACAGCTCACAGCAACCTTCAATTCCTGGGCTCAAACGAGTCTCCTCCTCTGCCTCCCAAGTAGCTGGAACTACAGGCGCCCGCCACAACCCCTGGCCATTTTTTGGTTGCAGCCGTCATTGTTGTTTGGCGGCCCAGGCTGGATTCGAACCCTCGAGCTCAGGTGTACGTGGCTGGCATCTTAGCCTGTTGAGCCACAGGTGCCAAGCCTGAAATGAAATTATTATATAGGTAAGCTCTCAGGCTTAAATCAAAGCATCCTTATTTCTGTTTTTTTCTTTCTTTCTTTTTTTTCTTTTTTCTTTCTTTTTCAGTGTCCCTCAGTAGAGTGCCATGGAGTCACAGCTCACAGCAACGTCAAATTCTTGGGCTCAAGCTGTTCTCTTGCCTCAGCCTCCCAAGCAGCTGGGACTAGAGGTGCCCACCTCCATGCCCGGCTATTTTTTTGTTGTGGTTGTCATTGTTGTTTAACAAGCCCAGGCTGGGTTCAAACCCACAGCTCCAGTGTATGTGGCTGGTGCCCTAATTACTGAACTACAGGTGCCGAGTCCTAATTTCTATTTCTTCTTGCCAAATAGTCTCTATAGTAACCATGACTTTCTTTACTAATAACCCATACTGCCTCTGGCCTGGTAACCTAAATATCAAAAAATGTGTACAATATTATATCTTTTGAAAACCTCTGTTCTTAAATATTGCTATTAATTCATGTAGCATTTAATTTTGCTCAGCTATTTACCAAAATTATTTTACCAAAAATCACTATGCCAAAAGTCATTTTTTTTTTTTTTTTGGTAAAGACAGAGTCTCACTTTATCACCCTTGATAGAGTGCTGTGGCATCACAGCTCACAGCAACCTCCAACTCCTGGGCTTAGGCGATTCTCTTGCCTCAGCCTCCCGAGTAGCTGGGACTATAGGCGCCTGCCACAACGGCTATCTTTTTATTGCAGTTTGGCCGGAGCCAGATTTGGACCCACCACCCTTGGTATATGGGGCTGGCGCCCTACCCACTGAGCCATAGGCACCGCCCTGCCAAAAGTCATTTTGCAGCCTATCCTCAACTAAGACAACTAAGACTCACTAAGCAGTAGTGAAGACTGCCAGACAGTGAAGGAAATATTTTATTTTATTTTAGATATTTGTGATCCAATTAGATAGTGGTGGCCATTTCTTTTTCTGATTTATTCTTCTTTTCCTTTTACCTGGGAGAAATAAGATGACACTATTCAACCGAGCTCTTATTTCCTATTTGAACCGTCCCATCACTGAGCGTTATTTCAAGGCCTGCCTGGGAGGAGCCAGACCATGGTGTCTACACCATCAGGCTCTAACTCCCCTGAACAAGTTCCCTGGTATTTCATACTAAGAGTGACATGTAACAATCAAACTCGAAGTTCTGTTTTTATTTATTTTTTGTCGTGGCAAAGTACACATATTAACATTTTATGTTAACCATCTTTAAGTGTGTAGAGTTCAGCAGCATCTGTACCTTTACACATCCATCTCCAGATCTTTCTCATCTTCCCAAACCGAAACTCTGCACCCATTAAAGAATTCTCCCTCTTCCCCACTCACTCCAGCCCCTAGCAACAAGACATCCTACCTCCTGTCTCCATGAATTGACTACCCTAAGTAGAAGCATAGGGTTTTGTCTTTGGGAGCCTGGCTTTTTTCACTTAGGTGAAAACCTTAAGGTTCATCCGTGGTACAGCACGTGTCACAGTTCACAACCTGTTTAAGTGGCCACACAACGTTCCATTGCATACATGTGTGTGCCGTTGTCTGTCCATTCATCTACCTCGTGGTTATTGTGAAGAATGGTACTATAAACATGGGTGTGCAAACCCAGTCCTCCCAGGACACCTCTTCCCCCAAGTATACCAAAATCCACATAGTCAAGTTCTATAGTCAGCCCTGCAGGATTCTTACATAAGAAAAGTCGGCCTTTTATATATGTGGGTTTTGTACCCCGTGAATATTGTGTTTTCAATCTGCATTTGATTGAAAACAATCTGTGCAGCACTGGAACTGCACAGTTCAAGGGTTAATTTTATCTCTCTAAGACCTTGTTTTCAATTCTTTTGAGTATATTCCAAGGTGGCATTGCTGGATCACATGCTAATTTTATGCTTAATTTTTTGAATAATTACCATACCATTTTGCATAGTGGCTTCAATTTTATATTACCTGCCCTTTTACATCCCTGCTAACAGTGTGCAAGAGTTAAAATTTTTCATTTTTTCTCCAACACTTGTTATTTTCTGTTTTTATTTTATTTATTTATTTACTTATTTATTTGAGACAGAGTTTTACTATGTCATCCTCGGTAGAGTGCCGTGGTGTCCCAGCTCATAGCAACCTCCAACTTTCGGGCTTAAGCCATTGTCTTGCCTCAGCCTCCCAAGTAGCTGGGACTACAGGCACCTACCACAATGCCCAGCTATTTTTTGGTTGTAGTTGTCATTGTTTTAGCAGGCCTGGGCTGGCTCAAACTTGCCAACCTCAGTGTATATGACCAGTGCTCTACTCACTGAGCTATGGGCGACAAGCCTTTTTTTTTGTTTTTGTTTTTGTTTTATAGTTTTCCATCCTAATGGCACATTGAAATTTTATTTATTTTTGATTAGCGAGTAGGAGATAGAAGGCTAAAATTGAAACAGGTTACAGGACATTCTCATATGTGTAAGACTTCTTTTGGGCAGAGCAGTGAAAACTAAGACAGAATGAGTAAGAGCCATGTCAAAGAAGTATACTTCTTAGCCTCCCCGGTTCTGTCTGGAGAGGAAGTGTACAAAAATGCCTGCAAAGGGTAGTGGGGGTTTCCCTGCCAACTCCCAGTCAGCAAAAGAAAACTGAATCTGGGAACAGAAAAGACTCAAAAAACTTGAATGCAAAGTACTCACGAAAGTTCTGGATGACCCTGAGATGCACTTCAGTGTTTCACTGTTTTGCACAATTTCACTATGGAATTGCCTGCCAGAAGCAGATAAGCCACAGAAGGAAGAGTGGGAGGGGTCTTCTCAGGAACTGGGCAGCAGAATGGGGGAAACGTGCCTGGCTGACCCTGGTCAAAGGGAGAAATTAAAAGAATGAGAAGGGAAGTTAAGCCCAGAAGAGCTGCGTTGCTTCTGCTCTGCCCACTCGCACCCCGGGACCATCACCCATAGAACTTGGCACCGTGCTCACTTCCCTTTCCAAATTGCTGAGGTTTTGCTCCTCTGCAGTGGGCTCTAATCCTGGCAGCTGCTCCCTGTCTGCCCACAGCCCCCTTCTTTTCCCTCTTTTACTTAGGCATTCAGAAAAAAATCCTTATTGAATACCTGCTAACCATGGAAGTCAAACTTGAGATTTTTAACATTTTTTCCCCTAAAATTGTATTCAAAGCAAAATTAGTATCTTCCAAAGTGGCAGTGGGAGTGGTCTGTCTTCAGGACAAGTAATTCATTGTGGAGGATTTTAAAATAATAAGAAGAATTTTTAAATAAGAATAAACTAAAAGAAATAATAACTTAAAGCTGCTCTGCTTTTTCTTGTCTTTTTTTTAAATGTCAGATTAATATGAGGGTACAAGTGATTAGGTTACTACCATGAAATACTCTTTAGTCACAAAAAGATGGCGACTTTACATTACTTGTACTGGTCTCCATATATACCTCTGTAATGAAGAACATTCTTTTTAATAAAGTATCATAGAAATAGAAAAGCAAGTATCCAATGTACTCAATACTAATATGAAACCAAAAGAGAAAAAGCTGCTCTGCTTTTTATTTTCTTTCTGCTCTGCCAATTCTATACAATACCAATGATAAACTATTCCTCCTACAGAAAATATCTTTTATTGGTCCAGTGTCTAAACAATTATGTGGTTACTGTTGAGTTCTAATAATATATGTAATTGTCAAATATATAAGGATTCTATTGCTTATTACTCTTTAATAAACACATTCTATGTAGAATTCAAGTCAATGGATTCCTTTAGGTACACCAGAGATTTGTATGTCATTTGTTTTGAGAGTAAATTCAAAATGGTTTAGAATCTTTTGAGCTCTCCTAGAGAATAGCTAATATCTCCAACCTTTAGACTAGTCCAGCTTCCTATGTTTAAGACTATGGATTCAAAACAATGACGGTGAAGACAAAGAAGATGTGAGTTATTTCAATGTTGCTTCTATGTGAGTAGTTGCTTAAACGTTTGAAATAATGGCTTGGCGCCTGTAGCTCAGAGTCTAGGGTGCCAGCCACATACACCAGTGCTGATGGGTTCGAACCCAGCCTGGGCCTGCCAAACAACGACAGCTACAGCCAAAAAACATAGCCGGGCATTGTGACAGGTGCCTGTAGTGCCAGCTACTTGAGAGGCTGAGGCAAGAGAATTACTTGATAATGAGAGTTTGAGGTTACTACGAGCTGTGACACCACAGCACTCTACTGAGGGTGACATAGTGAGACTCTTCTCAAAAAAAAAAATTTTAAGTAATGGAACATAGTAGTGTAAAATCTTTCTCCTTTTCTGCAAGAATTTTATTATGTATAGTATATTAGCTTTTATACGTATAATTAAAATACTTTTGTTTGGTAACTTTTGTTTTATATTTATTTTTATTTATTTGCATGAGTATGTATATTAAATTTAATAAAATTGTATTGTCTTTATTTCTTCTCTGGCTACTATTATTCACTTTATATCATGATAAATATAAAATATATTTTCCATCTGGTAGTATTAAAAATTATTAGCACTGAATGTAAAAAATACTACGTACATAAGTGCCCTTACCAGGTTTTTTAACTATCTTGTGCGTGACTCATTATTCAATTATCCAGCAAAACACCAAGTGCTGAGGTCATCCCTGGATATATACAGACCAATAAATCACAACTGGAGCCTCAGGGCTAGTGGCTCTGGAATATGGCAGATTGGAAAGGCAAGGGGACAGACAGAATATGAGGCCAGACTGAAGGTGTTGATACAAGACTAATTCTGAGCAACCTAAAACCGAATTGGTCAGATCTCATTTCATTTATTGTTCTATAAATGACAGACTTGGTATGTCCCCAAAAGAAGAGGCCTGATATTTTTTACACCTACCTAAAAAGGAATTTATTCTATGGATCTTTTCTAATCCAGTTCTGTAATTATATTTAAGAAATGCCACAATTGGCTGGATGCCTGTAACACAGTGGTTATGGTGCCAGTCACATACACTGAGGGTAGCAGGTTCAAATCTGGCCCAGGCCTGCTAAAAACAATGGCAACTACAACAAAAAACAGCCAGACATTGTGGTGGGTGCCTGTAGTCCCAGCTACTTGGGAGCTGAGGCAAGAGAATCCCTAAAGCCCAAGAGTTTGAGGTTCTGTGGGCTGTGATGCCACGGCACTCTATCAAGGGCAACATAGTGAGACTGTTACAAAAAAAAAAAATGCCACAATCCTAAGGCCTCTGGATTCCAGTTCAATAAACACACAATAAGTAAAGCAGGCTTATACACATTAAACACAAATAAACACAGTTCCCTGAATTGTTGTTTTGACTATTCTGTGTTGAAAGTGGAGAGGTATATATGGAGAGCTTCCTGTTATTTTTGCTATTTTGATGATGAGAGAGGATGAGAGAAGTACTAAGCCTGAAGTGAAAAAGTTGGGGGCAGGGCACTGAACTGAAGAAAGGAAGGTAGGAGAAATTTTCGCTATGTTTTTATTTCCATGCAACTCTAACACACATACATATCCCCACACCTTGCTCTTTGAGGACACTAGAATTCCCCCAATTCTTTGGAAAAGAGACTCATTCAACTGAATTTAAAATGTAAAAAGGTTGATTATCACTGGGCGATTAAGACCTGGGAATTTCCTAATTGGGATTATATTGTGTGGCTGCCATCAAGATGAGACTCCACATCATTTTTTTCCTTAGTGTTCTTTGGTAGAGAGCTTCATTTCCTACCGAATAGAGCACCTTGCAACCTTCTGCGAAGAACTATACAGGTGGTCCAAAGGGTAATGGAAAGAAATTGAGCAAAAGGAAATTTAGGTTGAAAACTAGTGAAAGAAAATACACTAGTAGCAAGACCCATTATTCTGTGGAATAATCTCCCAGGGGAACCAATGATGGTCCCATCACACATGTAATTTTAAGCAAGAATGGAAAAAAATATATAATCACTTTCTATAAGGAAACAACTTTGATCGGAAAAGGAATATAAAAATAACCTAACTTTCCATCTGTCATTTTCATGATTCTGCTCTGAATGGTCTCTTCACACATAATACCTGACAATTTAAGTATTCAAGACTAAAAAGCAAAGCACAAAAATGATTTGGGGCCAAAATCTTCCAGGCAAAAGTGAAAAATCTGTAGAAGGAAATAATACTCTTGACCATAAAAATCAGATTTAGAGGTATGATAAGGCATGCATTTCATACACTTATTCAATGTGTGTGGCTGGTTTTAAGATCAAAATCCAAACACATTTCCATATGCAAGTCCCCATTTCAGCACACCCGTCCCTGCAGCTGATGCTGACACCCGCGCTTCCCTTCCCATTTAACACTCAAATCCCACTTTTTAGGCTGACACAGGAAATACCACTGAGCCCTGGAATACATATGAAAATCAGGAAACTTTCAAAGACGTAATGCAGGAAATCAGCCAGAGAATATGCAAGCAGTCACAATGTGCCTAAGGCTTTAAACATTTTCTTCCTCTTTTAAACAAATGCTGAGCAAAGCTTCCTGTGTTTCAAAAGTAACATCATCAATAGACTCTCCAAATGGCAAATCCCACGTATTTATTTCTTCACATCAAATTTATTTTCCTGATTTTATGTAGTTTCCACGGCAGCCTGTATACAGCTTCTAAGTATTCACGTGTGAAGCCCTGTCTTCATGGAGTATATAAAAAGTAACATCAGCCATTATCAGGGACAATTTGCCCAGTTCAGTTCTTATTATACGTGGGGGAAACGGAGATACTAAGAAGAAAGAAACCTGTTTCCAGTTCTTGAGCGGTTTACAGATCAGGTGGGAAGGGATGATACAATGCTAACAACACAAATATAATATACTCTATTTTATGTGTCTCCTTACCTGTAAAATAGAAGTGACATTACCTACTTGGTGGTAAGGATTAGACAGAATGGTTGTTACAAAGCGCTCAGGATGGCGCCTGGCACATTGCTATAGTAAAGGTCACTGTCATCACAGGTGAATTACCAGATGAGTAATTTTGAAAGGTGAAGGTGAACTCAAATGTTAGGGAGAGACAGGAGTCATGAAGCGGGGAGACAGTCTGTGGCTGCCCAGGAAGTGTCATGGATAAAGTAGGACTTAAACAGGACCTAGAAAATTACAAAAGATCAGCCAAAAGGCAAAACAGTTCCTGTTTACTTCCAAAAATGGAGATTGGCAGGACTACCCGAGGTGATGACACATTCTTTCAAACGCCTTCCTTGGGTGATCCTAACAGACTTATTTCCCGTATCTCTCAAACCTGTTTTTCCAGATAAGTGCAGACGTCAGAGGTGAGCTCATTTACAGCACCATCCTAACCCAATTTTGTCCCAGCTCAAACGTCTCCAGAGGACAGTGTGGCAGCGTTCACCAGCCAATGCTTCCTGAAAAGCCTTTACAAAGAGCCCATACTCCACAGGCCCTTGGACCCCCAGGGGATGGGGTTTTGGGAACATATCAAAGTCTACCAGGTAATTCCTCTCCAGTCACTGTGGCCCAGTGAAAGCCCCACGCCCACTGACTCAATGGGAAGTCATTTCTTAACTCACTTTTTTGAGAAATGCGGCAGGTGACTCAGCTCTACGTGCTGGCTCACTGGGATGTCACAAGGGATGTTTCCTTCCACAGTGGCCCCACCACCTGTGAGAGGTGAGTTTCCCAGGCTCTAGCAGTGGCCAGGAGCACACCTGCTGTGACAGGAGAGTGTCAGACCATCAAGGCAGTCAACATTAGAGAGACTCTAGAGGCTCTTTGAGTAGCTGCTATATAAATTACCATCCATATTGGGGAACTTTTGAGAATAAAATAAAGCACCATTAATAATTGTGCTGCAACAACAGATGTAAACCGAGAATTTCCAGGCCAAGTGGGACACAGGGCCATCCTGTCTTTAAGTGATAGGGCTCTATCTTCGGAGAACAAAGATATTCATTTGTGAAGCATTTACAAAGCACTGTACCGTGTATTCCTACCAGATACCAGACTAGGATACATGCTAGAGATATTATATTAACTCTTTTTGCCCCGGAGGCCTCAGACTAGTAGGAGAGACAAACACATACGTTGGTATTTATAAAGCCCTGGCAAGAACACAGACTCCGGGTGGGGGGCATCGAACATGCCTTGAAGAATGAGAGAAAATGTCCCAGGAAGGGCTCTGACTGGTCTATCTCCATCTTCATCAGATAATGAAGAAGAGAAAGTGAATTCCAGGCTGAAAAGACAGCAGACAGTATCACTAAAGAACAAAAGGAGTCTGGTATTTAGTGACTATTTATCATGTATTGGCCATTTTGTATATAGTCTCTAATTTAAACCATACTTCTAGTACATCCATTTTACAGATAAGGTAAATAAGTATAGAAATAGTAAATAATTCCCAAGACTTGCCAGTGTTCAAACATTGAAAGACTCTACACCCCACTTCCTTGAATCTTGCTTCAAGTAACAGAGTCCACTGGAAATGATACTGTGTGACTTCTGAGCCAGGTTGTAAAAAGCAGCTTCCACCCGGGGTGTTAGAACACACATGTTGGATCCCTGAGCTCTGAACACGTCCAGCTACCTGGAGGTCACCGAGCTACGGTGGCCACACAGAGGCACTCCAGCCAGCAATCCCCACGGAGCCCAGCCTTTAGCCCACCCAGCCCGGGCACCAGGCACGAGAACAGCCGTCTTACAGACGGAGCTTCCATATTAGCATGGAAGAGCTCTCCCCACAGGCCCTTCTCTGAATCTGGAGCCACAGAGTTGCAGCTTCAAAATGGTTCTTGTTTATACCACTAAGTTTTAGGTGGTTTTTTCACAGCGATAGTAACCAAGTCAAAAACACATGTGCCTAAGCCGTCAGTGAAAGAGGATTGAAACCCAGAAAGTCTAGCATTGAAAGTCATTCTCTTAATGATTGCAACATGGCTTCTTTATAGACAGACAAGCACCTGTGGTTGCCGACATAGACGTTAAATGAAGGGAGTGATCAGAGATGGATTCAGAGAGAAAACAACAATCTGTGAAGTTACAGAAGTTCTTACAAACCTCGTGGAGGAGTTTGGAGCATTCAGAAGCCACTGAGAAATTTCAAAGCGGGAGCATGTTCTGCTCAGCCTGTGCTCGGGATTACTCTGGTCATGGGGGGAGAAAGACCTTGAGGGGAACAGATTGGAGGCATTTAGGAGGCTATTAAAGCAATTCAAGGGAGAAATAAGACAACAGCGGTGACAGAACAGATGAGGAAGAAGGAAAAAATATCAAGCAATGGCAGCTAGACAAGAAAACTGTCAAATGTTATTCTCTACCTACTTCAAAAATACTCTGTAAGCATTCTGCTTGCAAATCTGAATTGAGATAAAAATTGAAAAGGTACAAATGATTAAGAAAGACCTCCAGAGATGCTCCATAGTGAATGCTCAGGGTTACACTTCCACGGAAGTTCAGCTGAAGCCTCTCCTCCTTCCCTCCCCTCCCTTCCCTCCCTCCCCTCTCCTCCCTCCCTCCCCTCCTCTCCCCTCTTCTCCCCTCTCCCTCCCTCGCCTCCCCTCTCCTCCTTTCCTCCCCCCGTCTCCCCCCCCTTCCCCGCCCTCTCCTTCCCTCCCCTCCCCTCCCTTCCACTCCACTCTCCTCTCCTCCCCTCTCCTCTCCAATTCTCCCCTCTCCTTTCCCTTGAAGACAGTAGAGGAGGGGCTAAGCATGATAAGTAGATTAGTTATATATTGTCATTCTGAGAAAATATAACCTTATTGTCAATAATAAGAGCCATGTTTTCCACTGTCAAAGAAAGTAAAGGGAAGGGTTAGAAATAACTGAGATTGCGAGCTGGAATTGAAAGTATTGGAGTGAATTTATAGTTTTAGATAATAGATGACAAATAAATAGCTAGCTAGATAGATAGCTATAGCTTTATGGGTCTAGATATATACACACAGATACACATATATGCATCTGTATGTATACATGTCAAATTGCAGCTCTGTTTCCTTAGAGGGCCTAGAAGCAGTGACACCCCAGCAGCAAAGATAACTCTGACAGCAGATCTTGGTATCCAAGTACCATTCTCCACTGTAAGAAACCAAGGTTCCTTCTATAAAAACGGGTTCTGGAGGAGTCTGGAGTGCAGCTCACACCTTAATCCTAGCACTCTGGGAGGCAGAGGCTGGTGGATTGCCTGAACTTAGGAGTTCCAGACCAGCCTGACCAAGAACAAGGCCCTATCTCTATTAAAAATAGAAAAAGGAGCTGGGTATAGTGGTGGATGCCTGTAGTCCCTACTCAGGAGGCTGAAGCAAGAGCATTATTGCTTAAGCCCAAGAGTTGAGGTTGCTGTGAGCTATGACCCCCATTGCACTCTACCCAGAGTGATAGAGTGAGATTCTGTCTCTAGAGCTTGCATAGAAAAATATGGGTCCAGATAGCTTATTATCTCAGAAGGCAAGGAAATGCTCAAAGAATGACATAAACATTGTTAAACAAGCACAGGATAGGCTACTACAATGGCTCACACCTGTAATCCTAGCACTTTGGGAAGATCACTCGGGGCCAGAAGTTCAAGACCAGCCTGGACAATAATGAGACCCTGTTTCTACAAAGAAAAAATAAAAAGAAAGAAAAAGAAACAGACCCAAAATTCAGCTCAGAAGAAAAAGACCCAAAAGTCAGCTTTCCAGACCAAATCTGGAAAATTATCATGAGAATAAATGATAGTAATGGGTTATAATCCATTGAATAAAATAAGAACGATAAATCTAGACTGATATGAATAAATAATTAAGTGAACAAGTAAAGGAGAAAGGAAAGATCTATCTAATAAATGATGGAAGTAAACATATCATCACTTGACAGCCAAATAATAGTCATTAATTCAGGTAGAAATTATGAAAGAATTCTAAGGCTGCTGAGTGGAGGATTAATGAGTTGAAGTTACCAGCATAATTCTGAAGCAGCTCATCGAAAAAGTTTATAAATTACAAAATGGGAAATGGTGATTTTTAAGGTAGAGAAAACTGGCAACTTGACCAAGTGGTCAAGGCTGGCATTACAGGGGTGGGTAGGCGTCCATCTATGCTTCTATCACAGGGTTGGCTTGGGACAAATTCTAGTTTATCCTACCTGGCACGATCAGTCTACATTTGGTCATAAAAAAACCTCATAAAGGTCCTAAAGGTCAGGTGGAGGGATATCTCACCAAATGAAACATCTATACTCTAATCCATCAAGGTCTCAAATCACAGGGAAAGACTAGGGAACTGATCCAGATTAAAGAAGACGAAAGAGTCATAAAAACAAGTGCCATGCACAATTCTGGATCATAAAGGCATAAAACACTATTGGGGTAGCTGTCAAAAACTGAATGGGGTCTGTGGACTGGAAAGTAGCATCTCAATTTCCTGATTTGGAGGATCATTTGGGAATAAGAGGAGAGTGAGATCTTTGTTTCTGAGAAATGTACACTTAGGTTTTAAGCATTGTATCTACATCAGATATGGAGTTCTTTAAACTGATTCTGTACCTTTACAGAGGTTTAAAAAAATTTTAAAAAGAAAAAAAAAACTTAAAGAAGAGTTAAAAAGACAACCTGGAAAATAATATTTGTATCATATCGAAAAAAATACAATATATGTGCTGAGATTTGTGCTGAGAGATTCTTCATAACAGGGGCTAAAATAAAAAAGATTTTCCTTGATTAAAAAAAAGAAAAGGATTAGCCAGAATCAGTGGTGCGCACCAGTAGTCCCAACTACTCTGGAGGCTGAGGCAGGAGGCCTGGAGTTTGAGGTTGCAGTGAGCTATGAAGATGCCACTGCACTCTAGCATCACAGACAGAGTAAGAACTTGTCTCAAAATAAAAAGAGAGAAGGAAAGAAAGAGAGAGAGAGAAGGAGTGAGTAGGTCATGGTTCTGAAATTATCTTTCCCAGAACCTTAGAATTTCTGGGAGTTAATTCAACTGTTTCATAAATGTTTAGTTCAAATTTCTTTATAAGACTATACTATTAAGTAAATAAAAACAAAAATAAAGAAATATATACTTGCGACAGCATATAGAATCTTCTCTAAAGATAACAAACAAATGGCCAGCAAACACTTGAAAAAATGCTCATCATCCTTAATTATTAGAGAAATGCAAATTAAAACCAC